>ARYC01018784.1:0-14232 GCA_000711775.1 Oxytricha trifallax
CAGATCAAAATGCAAGTAATTTTCAAGACAGCATTCAATATCAATTGCATTCAATGCAGGTATATACATAGCTCTCTCTTAAAGACATGCTTTAAGAGTACTATTTGCTGGCTGATTCATTGATTCAAAACACTTCTGCCTCTTGAGCCTTTCCTCCTGCTGTCTTTATGACTCAAGAGAGTTATTTTTCTTCTAGCAGGTATAAGCTTTTAAGTTTCCTAATCTTTAATCAGGAATTCACTAAAGTGGTGCTTTTGCAAATGCCTCTTTACTTTGGCTGAATGAGTATAAGACTTCATGCATGTTGAGCACTAATACCTACCATCTACTTTATCATGCTTAAAGTAGATCTTAGCTCTCCCAGAGTGTACTTCTTTGATATGCCTCTTCAAGCTCTACTCAGTTGAGAAGATATTTTAGCAGTCTTCACATTAAAATGCTTTAACTATTTCTATTGGTTGCTGTTCCTTATATTCCTCAACCAATTCATTTATGTCTAAACTACCATCTCTGCACTCTACTTCTTATTTTAAACACATCAGCTTCAAACTCTAGAGCTCTTCGCTCAACCTTATTTTCAATATAAATAACTTCTGGTTTCTTGGAGGAGCCAAAGTTGAGTAATGATTGACCTGTTCCAAGAGAAACTGCCTTACGATTTAAGTTGGACGCCATGTTTAAATTCAAATTTAAATTTCTATTATTAAGCTCTAATAACCTTTCTGGTTATAGTCACTCTGTATAGGAGTTGATACGACAACAATTATGGTTTAATTTAAGGTGTTAGAGATCATATTTATGCTTAGTTTATAAATATAATTTTTCTAATTTCATACTTAATAATTTCGATTTTGGTACCAACCAAGTATAAAATCGGGTTGGTACTGGTACCAATTAGGTTTTGAACCATTTTGGAACTTTTCCATTAAAACCTCATTAGTTTAAAACTAGGTACTAATTAAGTTTTGGTACTATTAAATTGGTACCAATTAAATTTAAACGAATTTAGTACCGGTACTAATTAAGTTTAAACAAATTTAGTACTAATTTAATGGAACTAAATTGATAAAAATGAAGGTCCATCTCTAAAGTTTGATACAGCTTCTGCCAACTTTCTCCACGTATCCTTATCAGGTTGACCTCCTATAAGATGTCCATATTTAATACTAAGATTTTTAACAGTAGGACCAGAACTCTATATATTATAATTTGAAGTTCAATTACAAGAGAAGGAACAAAGATGGAATCTATAAGTACTGCGATGAAGAGGGTAGAAGCTTAAGAAATGATCTCAAGATTTAGAAGCAAGGAAGATCTCTATCGATACCTCACTTAGCATGGTAAGCATATGACATATACTTAATCACATACTATAGTGGGTTTATTCCTTCCAACGATGGAAGGTACCAAAATTTCATTCTTAAAAGCTATTCTCTGTGATGAGAAGAAAGCCTTCAAAAACAATGAAATAAAGTTGATAGATATACCAAACTACCCAGAGATTTCAGTCACTAATCTCTACGAGGATGCGATGAAAGATGAAGAGTTGGTAGTTTATCTTCCTACCAAGAAACAACTCTCTAACAAGCTTCCAGAAAGGAGCTTCTTCTTTGGTGTTCTTGGCACTTTAAGAGAGAGTTATCTCAGAGAAATCATTGAAGAAGCTCACAAGAAACGCTATTCAATTTCTCCTGAAGATTAAAAGAAGCAAGGCATACTAATAAGCGAGACCTGGCTCGCAGAGCTTAAGAAGCATCCCTTCCTCTCTAGTAAGCTTTGATTTATAACTCTTTTAGGGAAACCTGGAACTGGTATATTTTTAATGAAAGAACATGCAAAGGTTCACAGAGAGAGAAAGTCATAGACCATTCATGAAGTGAGCAAGAGACTTTATAAAGATGTTTAAAAGCCAGATGAAATGAACATAGATGCAGGAGCTGGCACTAAGAGGAGAAATATGGGTCCAAGCAAGCCATAAGAAGAGGAGAAGAAAGATAAGACAAACCCCTTTATGGGTTAGTTTAATATGTGAACTTATTCATTCATTTAAATCTAAAACTTATTTATAAACATTCATTCTTCCTTCTCTCGCACAAACTGTTGTCTTATCTATGCTCACTCTCTTGCAGCTACTCTGAATCAAGTCTACTGTATCGATGGGCAAGTCATGCATAAGGTGATACAGCAGCAGTTTCTTGTAGTGAGGCTTAATTTAACTCCAATAGAATTCGATTCCATTAAACTGTGGGCTATAGGGAACGTTGTAAACAGGACTTATGTTTAACTCTTCATAAGCTTTCTTAGACTCCTTAGTCTTATGAACTGAGAGGTTGTCAACACTCTGAGCTTATGTAGGAACTCTATGTACTACTCTCGCTTAATAGAGCGAGGATGAATAACATAACTTTCTAAGCCAGAGTCTTCACTAATACCTCTAAAATTGCATGAGTTATAACCTTTACTTTCTAATCGTAGACTTCTATATTATCATACTTCTTATGCCAAGACTTATTATAAAGGTGTTGAAGGTAAACACAGCTTCATCAGCGTGTATGAACTTAATGTTATTGTCAATAACCCTCTGCATTTAATCATATATATATATATAGTTTAAATTATTGCTATAAAATGGCAGTGTTAAATCAATCACTCTCTTCACTCTGTTGACAGTCTTGAAAGTAATACCATTTCTCTATTAATATTTGCGATAGTCTAAGGAGAGATACGCATGTCATGAAACTTACGATGAAACATCACAGGTCGCTATTCTAATGGAAAGTTTGCCCAATACTTCAAAGTCTTCGAGTCGCAGAGGAAGTCAATATGAACCTGAGAGAACTTTTAATTTCTTGCAGGATGCGTTCAAGAACCAGAATTATAATGCTAAACAGCTAGCAAGCAGTGATACCTAACAGTTGAGGCACTCTTGCGTAATAACTTTGCTATAGCTGCATAATTTAGTACAGGTTTGGCTAAGTCTATATTAATACTCGTACCATACCTAAGCTTAAGCAGTAAATCTAAATATTACTCATCATAAATAGACCCTAAATTTCGCTAATTTCTATTTCTCATTTTGCAATTTGACCTAATTTCACTACTAACCCCAATAAGACCCCAACTATACCCTAAAAATAAAATTATTAAAATATCTAATTAAGGGGTTTTGGTGTTTTGATAAGTTGATAAATAAAATAAGAATTCTATTGGTCATAAAATTATGCCAAAAAAATAGTTTTTAAAATACTCTAAAAATATTCACTCCAAAAATCAAAAATATATTTTATAGACTAAATTAATACTCATAAGTCATACTTAAGCTATCCTTTATGATTAATCATATAATTAGTTCATGATATTTTAATTAGGTTAAGAAAATTATAATTTTTCTAAATAACTTCGGTTATTCTACGATTCAATTTTATTATTTCCAATTCTTTTATATATAATCAATAATGAAATCAAATTTAAATAAGAATATTTTTATGATGCCTCTCCAAATTAAAACTAAGCAGTAAAATCATTTCTTTCGTCATCTTTGGAATCTGGCAATTCTATTATTTATTGACCTTATTATACATCAATCGTTTAATCTAAGAGAGGTGTGGTAAAGTATGGAGCTGTATTCTAATTTTATTATTAAACTTATTTTTTAAATAAAAATAAGTCAATTAAGTATTTAAAGGGACATTAAAAGCATTTGCTGTTACTGTAATGCCAAAGAAAAATGGTATTATTAATTGCTGTGAAAAGTTGTTATAATTAAGAATTATATTCTATATATTATTATAATTATAATAACTTAGATAGCTATAGAAAGCTCTAATTGATAAAATCCTACATCCTTGCTATCAATTGAATATATACTTAGCTGATTTCCTTAAATATTAAATTTTGCAATGTCTGGTAGAGTAGTAACAATATGAACATTACTTATTGTTACAAGACAAGAGTCAGTTGAATTATATAAATAAAAATGTTAATATTGTTAAATTATAAAGCATGTACTTGTTGAAATCTACTACTAGTTTATCTTATCCAATAATACATAAAAAAGGTCATTAATCACATTTATAACTTAAAACCTTTCTCATTATATGTATTGAAATATTATTTTTTAATAGTTAGTATAGCTTGAATAATAGAAATTAAAGTATAATCATATTGCATTGAATTCTTCTAAATGGAGAATTAAATTAAATAAAAAGTTAATAAATCATATTTTTGGCAGTTAAAATTGGTTAAGTTTTTAGATTTTGGTTCATAGATAGATATTTAAAATTAACTGAGCATTTTTTATTGATAATTATAATTAATTTTTTACTGGAGAGAGAGAGTTAGTTCGACATCAATTGGATTACATAATTTTAATAATATTATAAACATTCAATTTTATTCGAATTAACTACCTCTAGAGAAAGAAAAAATAATACCTAAAAAATAAAGTACCACTTATAAATAATTAAATGAGACTATGATCTTAAAATTTAAGCAAGGGTATAATATTTTTTAGATCATAGTTTTCAAGAAAATTTGATATTTTTTCTCAATAAAATATATATTAGAGTAATTTATAAAACTCAATAATATTTTAATAAAACTCAAAATTTATTTAACAGAGTTTTAATTGGCTTTAGTTGCTTCTCTAGCGTATATCATACATTCATGATCGAAATAGATTTTATATTACAGTGACTAATCAGTCTCATATAGAGTGTTATTTATTGAAAATGATAAACTAACTCTGAAAGTGTATGTATTAAATAAAGTAGCAGTACTTGTTTCTTTCACTGTCATTTAAACTCCGTTATATTGATTAGTTGTTTAAGAATAATTCACTGGGATAGTTGGAGTTTCAAACTAGTTGGTTGAGTTGTTAAATTATTCTAAGGCAACCTAGAAAGTGAAAGGTTTACCTAAATCCTAACATTCTTTCAAAGTCACTTTAGAAATAATAAGTGGACATTCAAAGCTTAGTAGGCAGACAAAATTTAAATTGATTGGATTTATTTCAAATTTCAATTTACCGCCAACAACATATGATTCAGTGATATTAGTTTTCTAAAATTGTAATAAATCCCCTGCTATTTTTAATACACCATCTTAACTTGTAATTCCAGGAGGAGTAGCATCTAGCTATGTTGGAGTAATATTTTTATCTGAATTAGATTAAAATATGCTAAAATTTGTGAATAAATCCTCTTTGCCAACACCTAAAGAATCCCTCCAAGAGTCATTAGCCCAGTTAGAAGAAACAAATCCAATATTTCTTTAACCTTATTTGAAAATTGTGCCAACTCCAACAATACCATCTCCATTTGACTATGCTACATTAATTTAATAAAAATGATATCCAGAGTCTGGTTAGAAGGTGAAAGCTTTGTTTGAATCATGAATTTTACCAGTTTATGCTATTTATAAAGGATTTTCTATGACTAGTTTGTAGATGTAAGGAATTCCATCACTCAATGCTTTAACATTTGAAATTATAATTATTAGAAAAAATTTAATTTTATAACATATGTGGTTAACTTATTGCTTCCTGAATCATAATTAATACCCAAACATGTAAAAATTGTATTATCTGCATTTCCCGTAAAATAATGTCTGAATGGAAATTAATTGAGGGAATTTATTTAAAATCATATTAGTTAATAAATATTGCCATATATGGTAATGATATGTATATTAATTGAAAATATAGTACTTTAAAAAAGAGAGAAATTAATTGCTTTTTATTATAGGAATTTATTTTATGTTTTTATCTAAAACAAAAAAATCTTAAAAAGCTATATTTTTTAATGTTAAGTTCTTCTTTTTTCATTTAATTCTTTAAATTTACCTTATTAATTGTAATTTCTATAAAATTTATTAAGTAATTATTTATAATTTAATTTGCACAATTATTTCTAAAACTTAAATAATAAAAGCCTAGTTTCAAACCAATGCTCTCTCTAACAAATATTCCATAATGTCTCAGATTGCTTGAAGTTAGATAGTATGAACTAACACATCCATATAAATTTTACCCATTTTTTACCATATGTTCTATTTGTATTTAGTGATTATTAGGAGTTGGATGTACATCTGTCTAACTTAATTGAAAATAAAAAGGATACTGCAATTACCAATTATATTATAGATGTATTTTGTAAATTTAAACTATCAACGGGTTTCTAATTTCCATCATATAATGCAATTTTATTAGTCTCTCCTTGAATAAACCCTGCAAATATTATTTTATCTAAAGCTCTGTCGACACAAGCTCCAGTGAATTAGAATTTCAAACCAGTTTCGTAGAAGTATATTCCTGTACCATTGCCCAATAATCTTATCATGTATGCCTAACTGGTTGAATCTTGTAAGCCAAACCACAAGCCACCTCCTTATCCGATACTTTGCAATCTTTTCAGGTCTATACCAGGTCTAATAATTCCAAAATATATAAAATTCATGAAGGTATTTACTGTTATCTAATTATTTTATTTAATAAAAAATTCCAGAAATTCTTTTTGAAAAAATGAATCCACCTGTTGCTTCATTAGACACAGCTAGAATCAATGTATCGTCAGTTGCTATTTAAAATTAATTTATGATAATAAATGAGTAGTAGCTAAGAAATTGTCATTGATTATAAGTGAGAATATTAATTAAACTGAACCCTTAAGGACAAGTGAATGTACTCTGTAAGCATTTACAGAGTGGTCCACTCCTACAATTTAATAGTACTTAAACCATTTTAATCGATTGAAAGCGTCAAAGTTCCAGTAAACTTTAAAAACTATATAACCTTACACTACAAAGTTTTTAAATTTCTAAGAATATAGCAAAGTATAAAAATAAGAAAATAATTTAGTAAGGTATTTAAATTTTTGAGTTGGTTATATAAAGCCATTTAAATAAATATAATTATATTAAAATATTTAAAGTTTAGTTACCAATACAAGGATGATTTGAATATATACCTCCAAACACAATATTATAATAATCTTGATTAAATTCAATTGTGTGAAGCCTCATATCTTAATTTTGATCAATGAAAGTGAGAGGAAATTATAGTCTAAATAGTTTTAAAAAACTAAATATAACGTGTAATTTAATTTAAGTTATAGGTATCAGTAAAACATGAATCTTAAGTCATTTACAATGAACATTTTATTTAATAAAGTATGATTTATGAAGGGGAGTAAATTTTACTTGACTCTTTTTATTCTACATTTCCCCCCACCCCTAATTCCTAAATAAATATTTGATTTCTATAGTTTCTCCTATTTTATAATTTAAATAAAGGTCTTCATTAATATTTATTAATAAATTTTCAAAATTAGGGAAGAGATTCTTGAACATATAAATGATTACAAAAACTGTAGCTAGTTTTGTAATTTTGTCGTGTTTGTTCAATTTTCTAGTAATATTTTAGCGATTAATAGTTTCATTATTTCCAAAAACATTGTTTACTAATGCCATTTTGAATATATATTACTAATTCTAAATTTAAGATATATTATTATATATAAGCACTATTATTTTGAGGATCTGAATTAAATTTGAGTTAATCTCGTAAAAACTGAATTATATTAATTTTACAAAGATATTTAACAATAATTTTACTTTTGGACAAAATACATAATAATTTATTATTCTCATATCACAATTATTTTATTACAAAAGATGATGAGTAATAATCATTTTAGTAAAAAAAAATAATTTGTCAAAATGAGAGAGATTTCCATAATTAAAAATTTGTATTTATTTTTAAAAATTGATGATTTAATTTAATCATAGTAACAATGAAACCATAAGATTAGAATTTTTTCGTAACGCATATTGCATCATAAAATAATTATTAAACCTTGCACTCTCCACCAAGTGGCAAACTTTAAGCCCTCAGAAGAGAAGACGAAAAATGTTTTGACCAAAAATATCAACTCCTAATCTGCGTCATGTGTTTTTATGTATTTTGATTGATACGGTCAATGACAGATATTAATTTTTCATGGGTGTCAACGGCATTTGTTATAATACTCTTCGAAAAATTAAGTGGTTTTAAATCTATGATAATCTTTTTCTTTTCTTAATATTATTTATTTAGATTGAATTTCTCTGTTTTACATATTTAATTCTCATAAATTACCAATTGTTTTTAAAAAATCTTTCTATTTTAATAATAGCAAAATGAAGAGTAGTTAATAATTTTGATTTTTTAATATAAGTTCTCTTATTTATTTTTGTATTGAATTTTCCTCAAAATTTAAATTAATCATAATTACAATTTTTTCTTAAAAATAATAATTATTGATTAATTACAAACTATGAAACTTATGTAAAATATAGATTTATATCTCTAAATCTTATTAAAAAACTTCTTCCTATTTTCCTATAATTTATAATTGACATTAAATTGACTCCTATAAGGTACATAAATTTTAATAATGTGATTAATATTATATTGATGGTAGAAATACATTAATATATACATTTTGCTGATGTTTATTATAATATAAACATTAAAATGGAGCATTATATTCCAATTAAAAAGCTAGATTAAATTAATATTATATAAAACAATTCTAAACTTGAGAAATTTATAAACAATTTTTATAATAAGCACTTCCCAACTATTTATAATAAATTAATATATTTTGAGAAGTTATAAAAATGAAATAAAAGATTTATGTACGTCTTTATTATATAATTATAAAAATAGCTTTCAATAAAATAATTGTTAAAAATAAAATATAATCATTCTATAAAGCATTTGAAATTGAAATAATTTAAACAATAAGATTATTAAAAAAACCTATATAAAAAGATAGCGATTTTAATAATTTTTTCGTATAACTTTCATTCTCATTGAATTTTGTTATATTCCTTCATCGAGTAAATGCCAGTTCCAGATTTTTCTAAAGAGTTAATCTTCAAATCTTACTTGAAATTTCTGGGTACTTCTGCAGCTCTGATAGCCAGCTCTCACTTATCTTACTTGATACCTTGTTTGCTCTTATCTTCTGTAGAGATGTTGTACCTTTTCTTATGAGATTCTTGAATAATTTCTTTCAAGTAATCACCTTTTATTGTTGCAAGTATACCAAAGAAAAAGTTTCTATCAGGTAGTTTATTTGACAACTGCTTCTTAGCAGGCAGTTAGTGCTAGAACTCATTCAAAGCATAATTTTATAAATTAGTAACTGAGATTTTTGGATAGTTTGGAATCTCTGCAAACTTTACATCTTAAGTTTTCAATGCTTTCGTCTCTTCGCAGAGTATCACCTTTAAAAATGAAAATTTAGTTACTTCAATCGTTGATAGAAATAAACCAACTACATATCAATTTTAGTCACTATGGGTTCTTTTCCTTGCTGCACCAGGTAGCGGTGCAAATCCTCCTTGCATCTAAATCTTTGAATTAACTCTTGTTCTTGCAATCTTTTCATTTCATCGTTCCACCTCCTAAAATGCTAGTACTTAATTATGAACTTTAATTAATACTAGTACTTAATAAGGAGAAACTTAATTTTAATCACAAAATGACAAAATACCAATTAAAGCAGTACGTACTTAATTAGGAACACCTCTTAAATTGGTACGTGCTATAATCAACTTATTGTTGTTGTTAAAATGGTTACATTTTCAGCCATTTATTTCGAGCTGGATCATCACTAAGCACTCATATTTCCTCTTTAATACTCTAAAAACTTCCTTTAAACTTGTAGGCTTGCAAAGCTCTCATATTAGTTCTCAGTTATAGAGACAGTTTTATAATTTTAAATTCAAATTTAAATATGAGCGCTAACATTTTAAGAGAACAACATCACTTCTATCAAACTAAATGAGACTTACCTTTGGTAACAATAAAAAGTGTGATAGCTGTGAGATGAACTCTCATAAGGAACTACCAGAGATATCACATGAGGTCTTTGTTATTAAAATAGAAAATAATAATAGAAAAAAAAATGGTAAACAAGTGTGTAGGAGACAAAGAGGAGGAAAAAGTTAGAAATGAAATTTCAATGTAAGCAAATGAAGTTGAAGTATATTTTTGTGAGCAATGTGAGAGATTTCGCTCATAAATCAAGCTGGTATAGACATATTAAGGATCATAGAGAAGCCAAGCCAACTTTATACTTAAAGTATGATAAAGTCGATGGGAAAGTATGATTGCTTTGAGTGCCATAAATAGTACTCTGATTCAAGAGACTTGAAGAAACATCTTTTAAAAGCTCACAAGAAAGATATAGAAGTTGAAGTTCAAGATACTCAGCTAAAATTCCTCAACAAAAGAAAAGCAAGATTGCTTCTTTAAGTTTCACAGCTATAATAAGCAAGCGAATCAGAGTATATAAGGATAGCACATAACCTCTTAGCATCAGAGGTCATTAAAATCATAATTAAAATATAATACAAGAAAATTCCAGTTCTTGCAAAGATTGATTTAGATACTTCTCTCTAAAGCTACCAAATTCTAGAGGACTCCTGTGTGAAGAAAGTTATTAAAGATCATCAGTATGTTTACAAGGTAGATCCTTTTAACTATCTCCTTAGTGATAATAAATATTAAATGGAGTTTAGAAATGAGTATTAAGTACTCACTCAAGCAAAGTTTAAAGAGTGTAGTTACTTAATCAAGCTAGATTCTGTTCTCCTTGCCAAGGATCATGTTGCTTTCAGACTTCCAATCTATGAAATGACCCTAAGAGAATTCATAACAGATCAAAGGAATCATAAGTAGCTTGGTTAAATAGCAACTCAGACCATACAAGGTATAAAAGAGCTTCACAAGTTAGGGTTTATTCACAGAGATTTGAAGCCACAAAATATAATTATAAATTTTTCACCAGTAAGAGTAGCAATAATCGATTTCAACAGAGCCTAAAGAGTTGAAGTATCTAGGCTTGGAACTGAAATGGGAACTCAAGGGTACTATCCAGAAAGAGAAGACTGGAGAGATGGTGACTTTTAGTAGGATGTATGGGCATTAGCAGTAATAATAATAGAGTGTGATATGCCTCGCAACGATTACAACTCTACAAGGTGCGAGAAAGATGCTAAGCAAAGAATAAAGAAGTTTATAAACAAAACCAAAGTTTATCAATCAATAAAATTAATGGCAGACTAAATAATAATAAAACCAAACTCAAAAACAGACATACTAATAGAACAGATAGAGTTGTGGTTAAGCAAGATAAACTTCAGGCCTCTCCCACATGATCCAAAAGTGCATTTTGAGTAATTAAATTAAATAAATTTTCTAAATATTTCACATTAAAACATATTAATAACCCCAACGCCTAACAAATTCCGCACAGATCAAATCACTTATAAACCTCATTAAGGGGCTTTGGGGTTTTAAATAGCATTAAAATAAATAAAGTAAGATAAAAAGGAAAACTTCAAATATATATTTTTAAGATTATTTTTTTTAACATGTTTTTCATTTCTGTAATTCATTTTAATACTGTGCATAAAATATGTTATTTTTTTGCTAAGATTTTTCTTGTAGTGATATCTTTAACATAATATTTATGTTAGGGTATAATACTGAACTTTAGCTTATAGGTTTAACCATTGTGCATAAATACAAAATCAAAGAAATAATAAAAGAAATATACCAAACTAAATTAAACATTAAATTACTTTACCAAACATGAATATTTAAATTAGCTTTTTAAAATATATTTTCAAAGCCTTATTATCACAAACATTATAAAAGTTTACTTTTAAATTAATAGTTTAGTAAAATTTGTTTGAATAAACATAAACTCTTAAAAGAAATGCTAATAATTTATTTGAACATAAATCTATTGTACAAGATTTTTTTAATAAAAATTTTAAAGGATATTAGTTTTTTATAAAAAACCACTATAATTCAAGAAGTATGTCTCAATATTAAAATTCCTTATAAATTATATAGAATCTATATTGAACTATTATCTCTTAATAATAAAATGTTAATAAAAATAATTTTTTAAAGATTTTTAAACAATTATGATGAATTTAATAAGTATATTAATTGAAATATAAAAACATATCAAAGGGAATCGTTAAACTTAAGGGTTTCTTATTTTTTTTATTCTAGAATATTATTCTAAATAATTTTGTTGTTTATTCAAATAAAATTCCCATAATTGAAAATTTATAATTAGAAAATGTTCAAGTAATATTAAAAATTCTCGAAAAATTTAATTTAATGAGATATTTATTAATCATTTTAATTGAAGTAAAAAAGGAATTAATGTTTATGATTTAAAACTAAAAAAAGAAGACAATTTTAGAGATCTCTATTATATAATATCTCTAAAATTATGAATAAAATAAATTGTAGTAGAACTTCTATTTAAAAACCTAATTGTCCTTTTTTGCAACTACTATGCTTTATCTAACTTTCAAAACGATTCAATTAAAAATTATAAAAATATTATACAAGTCCTCTAATTTCAATAAAAATCAATATTTATGTTAACATTTTAATTTCGTGGACAAATAATTTTAATAGAGAAAATATTATTTTTCTTTGATTGTTTGAATAAAATAAAAAGTAATATATAAAGATATACATTATTGTCAGTATATATTCGAATTTGGGAAATTAAATTAAATTAAATATTATATAAATCATAATATTGCCTGTTAAAGATGGCCCATATAAACGATCCTTTGCTCATTTGAAGAGAATTTAAAATCAGCTGGACTTTGCAATTGACAGTACCCCTCTATCGCATCCCTGGAGCGAGATAAATCTACTATAATTTTTAGTGATTTGTTTAGTTGATTCTAATGTCATAATTAAAGTAGATTTATCTCGCTCCAGGGATGCGATAGAGGGGTACTGCCAATTGCAAAGTCCAGCTGATTTTAAATTCTCTATCGAACAAGTACCATATTGTCTAGGTTTCCAGTAAGTTAACTGCCAATAATTATAACTAATATATTAAAATTTATTTTAATTTTCCAAATTCAAATGTATTCCTTCAATAATTTAATTAAATCTTTCTTTATTGACTATAATATAAAGTAATTATTATAATAAAATAAAATATATCTTTATTAATTTCAATAGTAGATTTACTAGGCAAAAACTTTTCCTTTTTTACAAAACTACATAAGAATTTATTTTAAAATACAAATATTTCTAATTTTTGTTTAGTCCATTTAACCATTTATATTTATTAATGTTGAAAAATCTTTTTAATAAAATAAAAATAATTGATTTAAACTAGGTTATCATTAAGTTTTAATATTCTATAATGTTTTTGTTTAAGTGATTAATATTATTAAAACCCCAAAACCCTTTATCTACATGAATAATTTGATTATCAAGTACCGTATATGTTAACTTAATTTCTAAATGAAATGAATATATCTTAATTACAAACTTGTGAACTTTAATCAATAAATTTTATTTTAAAATTTTGCCATATATTTTAAAGTTTAATTCCTTGCAGCTTTAATGTTCCTAAAGAATAGTATTTGTTATCATCTTTTAAAAAAAAATTAATCAATATTATTTATTTAATGTATTCAAAAATTGGAAACCAATTTATATCAAAATTTATCTCATTCAAAGAAAAAAATTTTAAATTAGTTGATAATATTAGAAAACATTATTTTATAAAAATTTTCAAATATTTACTTTGAGTTTTTATTCCTTATATTCTAATCTTAATGCTAAAGTAGTTTAAAAAAAGATTTTTAATATAATAGAATTTTCTTTTATTATTCAATAATTTACAATATAATTAATAACTTACAACATTTAAAATTAATATTGGTATATTAATTATTTAATATTTAAAATTAATATTTTTTTATTTTATTTATATTTTGATAAAATTAGTATTATTTTTATTAATTGTGAATACTAATTTGTTATTCTATATTTCTAAAAATGATTAAAAGTGATTCTTAAATAATTATAACTTGATTAGTATTTTAAAATAATTATTTAAATAGTTGCAAATTAGGTTGATACTTATATTCAGATGATTAAATTATGATCAATTTATTTCGATTTTAAGTGATTTTTTACTTTTCCTTTTTTGTAAGATTATTTTTTGGATTTCTTTTATATATTTTGGGGTTTTCAATAAAAATGCTTCAATTATATTAATAAAGTTATTTTAATTTTTATCTTAATTTTTCTTATTTCTAATTTCGTTAAATATTTATTCATTCTTTGGAAAACTCTATACCCTTCTGTCTATAATAAAATAATTTTAATAATATCTTAATTTC
>ARYC01018785.1:0-14416 GCA_000711775.1 Oxytricha trifallax
GAAAAAATGAATCCACCTGTTGCTTCATTAGACACAGCTAGAATCAATGTATCGTCAGTTGCTATTTAAAATTAATTTATGATAATAAATGAGTAGTAGCTAAGAAATTGTCATTGATTATAAGTGAGAATATTAATTAAACTGAACCCTTAAGGACAAGTGAATGTACTCTGTAAGCATTTACAGAGTGGTCCACTCCTACAATTTAATAGTACTTAAACCATTTTAATCGATTGAAAGCGTCAAAGTTCCAGTAAACTTTAAAAACTATATAACCTTACACTACAAAGTTTTTAAATTTCTAAGAATATAGCAAAGTATAAAAATAAGAAAATAATTTAGTAAGGTATTTAAATTTTTGAGTTGGTTATATAAAGCCATTTAAATAAATATAATTATATTAAAATATTTAAAGTTTAGTTACCAATACAAGGATGATTTGAATATATACCTCCAAACACAATATTATAATAATCTTGATTAAATTCAATTGTGTGAAGCCTCATATCTTAATTTTGATCAATGAAAGTGAGAGGAAATTATAGTCTAAATAGTTTTAAAAAACTAAATATAACGTGTAATTTAATTTAAGTTATAGGTATCAGTAAAACATGAATCTTAAGTCATTTACAATGAACATTTTATTTAATAAAGTATGATTTATGAAGGGGAGTAAATTTTACTTGACTCTTTTTATTCTACATTTCCCCCCACCCTAATTCCTAAATAAATATTTGATTTCTATAGTTTCTCCTATTTTATAATTTAAATAAAGGTCTTCATTAATATTTATTAATAAATTTTCAAAATTAGGGAAGAGATTCTTGAACATATAAATGATTACTAAAACTGTAGCTAGTTTTGTAATTTTGTCGTGTTTGTTCAAGTTTTTAGTAATATTTTAGCGATTAATAGTTTCATTATTTCCAAAAACATTGTTTACTAATGCCATTTTGAATATATATTACTAATTCTAAATTTAAGATATATTATTATATATAAGCACTATTATTTTGAGGATCTGAATTAAATTTGAGTTAATCTCGTAAAAACTGAATTATATTAATTTTACAAAGATATTTAACAATAATTTTACTTTTGGACAAAATACATAATAATTTATTATTCTCATATCACAATTATTTTATTACAAAAGATGATGAGTAATAATCATTTTAGTAAAAAAAAATAATTTGTCAAAATGAGAGAGATTTCCATAATTAAAAATTTGTATTTATTTTTAAAAATTGATGATTTAATTTAATCATAGTAACAATGAAACCATAAGATTAGAATTTTTTCGTAACGCATATTGCATCATAAAATAATTATTAAACCTTGCACTCTCCACCAAGTGGCAAACTTTAAGCCCTCAGAAGAGAAGACGAAAAATGTTTTGACCAAAAATATCAACTCCTAATCTGCGTCATGTGTTTTTATGTATTTTGATTGATACGGTCAATGACAGATATTAATTTTTCATGGGTGTCAACGGCATTTGTTATAATACTCTTCGAAAAATTAAGTGGTTTTAAATCTATGATAATCTTTTTCTTTTCTTAATATTATTTATTTAGATTGAATTTCTCTGTTTTACATATTTAATTCTCATAAATTACCAATTGTTTTTAAAAAATCTTTCTATTTTAATAATAGCAAAATGAAGAGTAGTTAATAATTTTGATTTTTTAATATAAGTTCTCTTATTTATTTTTGTATTGAATTTTCCTCAAAATTTAAATTAATCATAATTACAATTTTTTCTTAAAAATAATAATTATTGATTAATTACAAACTATGAAACTTATGTAAAATATAGATTTATATCTCTAAATCTTATTAAAAAACTTCTTCCTATTTTCCTATAATTTATAATTGACATTAAATTGACTCCTATAAGGTACATAAATTTTAATAATGTGATTAATATTATATTGATGGTAGAAATACATTAATATATACATTTTGCTGATGTTTATTATAATATAAACATTAAAATGGAGCATTATATTCCAATTAAAAAGCTAGATTAAATTAATATTATATAAAACAATTCTAAACTTGAGAAATTTATAAACAATTTTTATAATAAGCACTTCCCAACTATTTATAATAAATTAATATATTTTGAGAAGTTATAAAAATGAAATAAAAGATTTATGTACGTCTTTATTATATAATTATAAAAATAGCTTTCAATAAAATAATTGTTAAAAATAAAATATAATCATTCTATAAAGCATTTGAAATTGAAATAATTTAAACAATAAGATTATTAAAAAAACCTATATAAAAAGATAGCGATTTTAATAATTTTTTCGTATAACTTTCATTCTCATTGAATTTTGTTATATTCCTTCATCGAGTAAATGCCAGTTCCAGATTTTTCTAAAGAGTTAATCTTCAAATCTTACTTGAAATTTCTGGGTACTTCTGCAGCTCTGATAGCCAGCTCTCACTTATCTTACTTGATACCTTGTTTGCTCTTATCTTCTGTAGAGATGTTGTACCTTTTCTTATGAGATTCTTGAATAATTTCTTTCAAGTAATCACCTTTTATTGTTGCAAGTATACCAAAGAAAAAGTTTCTATCAGGTAGTTTATTTGACAACTGCTTCTTAGCAGGCAGTTAGTGCTAGAACTCATTCAAAGCATAATTTTATAAATTAGTAACTGAGATTTTTGGATAGTTTGGAATCTCTGCAAACTTTACATCTTAAGTTTTCAATGCTTTCGTCTCTTCGCAGAGTATCACCTTTAAAAATGAAAATTTAGTTACTTCAATCGTTGATAGAAATAAACCAACTACATATCAATTTTAGTCACTATGGGTTCTTTTCCTTGCTGCACCAGGTAGCGGTGCAAATCCTCCTTGCATCTAAATCTTTGAATTAACTCTTGTTCTTGCAATCTTTTCATTTCATCGTTCCACCTCCTAAAATGCTAGTACTTAATTATGAACTTTAATTAATACTAGTACTTAATAAGGAGAAACTTAATTTTAATCACAAAATGACAAAATACCAATTAAAGCAGTACGTACTTAATTAGGAACACCTCTTAAATTGGTACGTGCTATAATCAACTTATTGTTGTTGTTAAAATGGTTACATTTTCAGCCATTTATTTCGAGCTGGATCATCACTAAGCACTCATATTTCCTCTTTAATACTCTAAAAACTTCCTTTAAACTTGTAGGCTTGCAAAGCTCTCATATTAGTTCTCAGTTATAGAGACAGTTTTATAATTTTAAATTCAAATTTAAATATGAGCGCTAACATTTTAAGAGAACAACATCACTTCTATCAAACTAAATGAGACTTACCTTTGGTAACAATAAAAAGTGTGATAGCTGTGAGATGAACTCTCATAAGGAACTACCAGAGATATCACATGAGGTCTTTGTTATTAAAATAGAAAATAATAATAGAAAAAAAAATGGTAAACAAGTGTGTAGGAGACAAAGAGGAGGAAAAAGTTAGAAATGAAATTTCAATGTAAGCAAATGAAGTTGAAGTATATTTTTGTGAGCAATGTGAGAGATTTCGCTCATAAATCAAGCTGGTATAGACATATTAAGGATCATAGAGAAGCCAAGCCAACTTTATACTTAAAGTATGATAAAGTCGATGGGAAAGTATGATTGCTTTGAGTGCCATAAATAGTACTCTGATTCAAGAGACTTGAAGAAACATCTTTTAAAAGCTCACAAGAAAGATATAGAAGTTGAAGTTCAAGATACTCAGCTAAAATTCCTCAACAAAAGAAAAGCAAGATTGCTTCTTTAAGTTTCACAGCTATAATAAGCAAGCGAATCAGAGTATATAAGGATAGCACATAACCTCTTAGCATCAGAGGTCATTAAAATCATAATTAAAATATAATACAAGAAAATTCCAGTTCTTGCAAAGATTGATTTAGATACTTCTCTCTAAAGCTACCAAATTCTAGAGGACTCCTGTGTGAAGAAAGTTATTAAAGATCATCAGTATGTTTACAAGGTAGATCCTTTTAACTATCTCCTTAGTGATAATAAATATTAAATGGAGTTTAGAAATGAGTATTAAGTACTCACTCAAGCAAAGTTTAAAGAGTGTAGTTACTTAATCAAGCTAGATTCTGTTCTCCTTGCCAAGGATCATGTTGCTTTCAGACTTCCAATCTATGAAATGACCCTAAGAGAATTCATAACAGATCAAAGGAATCATAAGTAGCTTGGTTAAATAGCAACTCAGACCATACAAGGTATAAAAGAGCTTCACAAGTTAGGGTTTATTCACAGAGATTTGAAGCCACAAAATATAATTATAAATTTTTCACCAGTAAGAGTAGCAATAATCGATTTCAACAGAGCCTAAAGAGTTGAAGTATCTAGGCTTGGAACTGAAATGGGAACTCAAGGGTACTATCCAGAAAGAGAAGACTGGAGAGATGGTGACTTTTAGTAGGATGTATGGGCATTAGCAGTAATAATAATAGAGTGTGATATGCCTCGCAACGATTACAACTCTACAAGGTGCGAGAAAGATGCTAAGCAAAGAATAAAGAAGTTTATAAACAAAACCAAAGTTTATCAATCAATAAAATTAATGGCAGACTAAATAATAATAAAACCAAACTCAAAAACAGACATACTAATAGAACAGATAGAGTTGTGGTTAAGCAAGATAAACTTCAGGCCTCTCCCACATGATCCAAAAGTGCATTTTGAGTAATTAAATTAAATAAATTTTCTAAATATTTCACATTAAAACATATTAATAACCCCAACGCCTAACAAATTCCGCACAGATCAAATCACTTATAAACCTCATTAAGGGGCTTTGGGGTTTTAAATAGCATTAAAATAAATAAAGTAAGATAAAAAGGAAAACTTCAAATATATATTTTTAAGATTATTTTTTTTAACATGTTTTTCATTTCTGTAATTCATTTTAATACTGTGCATAAAATATGTTATTTTTTTGCTAAGATTTTTCTTGTAGTGATATCTTTAACATAATATTTATGTTAGGGTATAATACTGAACTTTAGCTTATAGGTTTAACCATTGTGCATAAATACAAAATCAAAGAAATAATAAAAGAAATATACCAAACTAAATTAAACATTAAATTACTTTACCAAACATGAATATTTAAATTAGCTTTTTAAAATATATTTTCAAAGCCTTATTATCACAAACATTATAAAAGTTTACTTTTAAATTAATAGTTTAGTAAAATTTGTTTGAATAAACATAAACTCTTAAAAGAAATGCTAATAATTTATTTGAACATAAATCTATTGTACAAGATTTTTTTAATAAAAATTTTAAAGGATATTAGTTTTTTATAAAAAACCACTATAATTCAAGAAGTATGTCTCAATATTAAAATTCCTTATAAATTATATAGAATCTATATTGAACTATTATCTCTTAATAATAAAATGTTAATAAAAATAATTTTTTAAAGATTTTTAAACAATTATGATGAATTTAATAAGTATATTAATTGAAATATAAAAACATATCAAAGGGAATCGTTAAACTTAAGGGTTTCTTATTTTTTTTATTCTAGAATATTATTCTAAATAATTTTGTTGTTTATTCAAATAAAATTCCCATAATTGAAAATTTATAATTAGAAAATGTTCAAGTAATATTAAAAATTCTCGAAAAATTTAATTTAATGAGATATTTATTAATCATTTTAATTGAAGTAAAAAAGGAATTAATGTTTATGATTTAAAACTAAAAAAAGAAGACAATTTTAGAGATCTCTATTATATAATATCTCTAAAATTATGAATAAAATAAATTGTAGTAGAACTTCTATTTAAAAACCTAATTGTCCTTTTTTGCAACTACTATGCTTTATCTAACTTTCAAAACGATTCAATTAAAAATTATAAAAATATTATACAAGTCCTCTAATTTCAATAAAAATCAATATTTATGTTAACATTTTAATTTCGTGGACAAATAATTTTAATAGAGAAAATATTATTTTTCTTTGATTGTTTGAATAAAATAAAAAGTAATATATAAAGATATACATTATTGTCAGTATATATTCGAATTTGGGAAATTAAATTAAATTAAATATTATATAAATCATAATATTGCCTGTTAAAGATGGCCCATATAAACGATCCTTTGCTCATTTGAAGAGAATTTAAAATCAGCTGGACTTTGCAATTGACAGTACCCCTCTATCGCATCCCTGGAGCGAGATAAATCTACTATAATTTTTAGTGATTTGTTTAGTTGATTCTAATGTCATAATTAAAGTAGATTTATCTCGCTCCAGGGATGCGATAGAGGGGTACTGCCAATTGCAAAGTCCAGCTGATTTTAAATTCTCTATCGAACAAGTACCATATTGTCTAGGTTTCCAGTAAGTTAACTGCCAATAATTATAACTAATATATTAAAATTTATTTTAATTTTCCAAATTCAAATGTATTCCTTCAATAATTTAATTAAATCTTTCTTTATTGACTATAATATAAAGTAATTATTATAATAAAATAAAATATATCTTTATTAATTTCAATAGTAGATTTACTAGGCAAAAACTTTTCCTTTTTTACAAAACTACATAAGAATTTATTTTAAAATACAAATATTTCTAATTTTTGTTTAGTCCATTTAACCATTTATATTTATTAATGTTGAAAAATCTTTTTAATAAAATAAAAATAATTGATTTAAACTAGGTTATCATTAAGTTTTAATATTCTATAATGTTTTTGTTTAAGTGATTAATATTATTAAAACCCCAAAACCCTTTATCTACATGAATAATTTGATTATCAAGTACCGTATATGTTAACTTAATTTCTAAATGAAATGAATATATCTTAATTACAAACTTGTGAACTTTAATCAATAAATTTTATTTTAAAATTTTGCCATATATTTTAAAGTTTAATTCCTTGCAGCTTTAATGTTCCTAAAGAATAGTATTTGTTATCATCTTTTAAAAAAAAATTAATCAATATTATTTATTTAATGTATTCAAAAATTGGAAACCAATTTATATCAAAATTTATCTCATTCAAAGAAAAAAATTTTAAATTAGTTGATAATATTAGAAAACATTATTTTATAAAAATTTTCAAATATTTACTTTGAGTTTTTATTCCTTATATTCTAATCTTAATGCTAAAGTAGTTTAAAAAAAGATTTTTAATATAATAGAATTTTCTTTTATTATTCAATAATTTACAATATAATTAATAACTTACAACATTTAAAATTAATATTGGTATATTATTTTAATATTTAAAATTAATATTTTTTTATTTTATTTATATTTTGATAAAATTAGTATTATTTTTATTAATTGTGAATACTAATTTGTTATTCTATATTTCTAAAAATGATTAAAAGTGATTCTTAAATAATTATAACTTGATTAGTACTTTAAAATAATTGTTAAAATATTTGCAAATTAGGTTTATATTTATATTCAAATAATTAAATTATGATCAATTTATTTCGATTTTAAGTGATTTTTTACTTTTCCTTTTTTTGTATGATTATTTTTTTGATTTCTTTTATATATTTTGGGGTTTTCAATAAAAATACTTCAATTATATTTATAAAGTTATTTTAGTTTTTCCTCTTAATTTTACTTATTTTTAGTTTCGTTAAATATTTATTCATTCTTTGGAAAACTCTATACCTTTCTGTCTATAATAAAATAATTTAAAAAATATCTTAATTTCATTAAGTTATAAAATTTAATAATAATATATATATATATATATATATTGTTATTATTATAAATATAACAATCTTAATTATAAATAGATATCATCAAGTTAATCCAGGGTGGCGGATATTTCAAAATTGTTTATTTTGTTATTAGTTTACAAAAGCTAAATTTAATTGTTTGTTTTATCCAAATCAGTTTACTAAGTGTATATAAACTATTTTTCTATCTATTAATTTTACTTTTTTGCAGGTTAACTCATATTTTTATGCTAAAAATATTCTAAATACATAATAAAAAATAAATAGTAAAATATGAGTAAAAAGTAAATAATGCTACTTTGATTTGTTCTTACTTCTCTTTTTTATTAATGATGGCTGGGTTGTTTATAGACTGTAAACTTTTATGTATATGAATTAAAAATTCTTCATTTTTAAAAATTGGTTTACTTAGATACTTTTAGAGTAGTATCTAATGTATTTTCAATATTTTTAATAATGAATGACAAATTATTTGGTAAATAAACTTCAAAAAGTTTATTAAAACTATTAATTAGAATATTTCTAATAATAATTTTATTATAGAAATAACCATCAAACGAAAACTATTTATAGTAGTGTAGTGGTAGTGAATCGATAAAGGCAAGGGAAATTAAAAATCTAGAGATCAAAATTAATTCTAGATTTATTAAATACTAATAATTATTATTTATCATTTATATTTACATAATAAAAAGGGGCTATCAATTATTAAAGATTGGATTAGGATTTTTAAATGAAAGTTTCCTACCCTATTATTTTTTAACTAATGACTGAATATTGTGGAACTCCAGAATAAATAGCTTCTGGAAATTTGTACCTATGGTACCCGAATTCTCAAACGACTGAATGAGGATTTTCTCAACATGTATTTTTGAATATTTTTTCTTCCATCTCCACTTATTTCAGTGCATGTATAAATTTTGTCGTTCTGGTCGCTCTCTGTAAGTAAGTTTATGTGATAAATAATAATCTGAAAACTATTTATATTAAAAATTAATTACTGATATCAATTTTATTTTTTACTAGAATCATGATAATTAATTATAAGAATGCAAAAATTTTACTAAAGTATCATAAAAGAAACAAATTTAAAATACCAGAACAAAAGGACAGAAACTGTATAATTAGCGATAGTTAAACTAAAACTAATATTACAATATTTTGCTTTTATATAAATAAAACTCGACAAGTTTCGTTCTATACTTACTAAGCATCTTCCCAGTAAAGGAATTGCTGAAGTGGCCTAATGATTTTTTGCTGACATATGTTATTATGACCAGTATGCAACTTATACTTTTGATTAAAGGCTATAAAACAAAGCAATTTAGTTTTAAATGTTTAAAAATGCAAAAATAATTGACTTAATATATTAAAATTTTAATTAGAATAAAAATTCCTAAATTAAAAGTTTTTATTATAATCAAATTTTTAGTCAAATTGACTTTGCAGATAAAAAAAATACTAATATCTATTTAAGTTTCTATTATTATATTAAATATAAATGGCATTAAATTGATATTGATCATGACTATTTCCAAAATAGACTCTAAACCACCAATATTATTTAGCCTTTTAGCTTTCAATTTTTAACTTATAGAGTTGATCACACCTACTATCATGCATAGCATCATAAGTATATAATTCAGAAGTATATTGCTAATTGTAGCAAATACTATGTACCAGCCAATATTTTATTTTAGGTCAATATCTACAGAAGCATCACTCAAGGGTATCAAGGTCAGAGTAATAAAATAAAATGTAGCTTCATTTAGGAATTCACTTATTGTATCTTTCTAATTTTCGCAAGGTAATGTCCAAGTTAAAATCATAAGCTATCCTTGATTGATTGCTAAAATTAAAATTAAATTTTATATTCAATTTGTTCTTTCCAAATAAGTATAGCATAGTGCATAAAGTGGGAAAAGATTCTTCTACACTGAAAACGATCAATACAGCATATATAAATCTTCTTAGAAAATACATCACTCTTAATATTATTATCCAAATTGATTGTCGTCGATAGCCTTAAAATAATGAACCAAAAGTAGCAATGAAATATTGATCTTTAAATTTCTAAAGATTCTTTGAAAGTATATAAATGAAATAAGTTGGCACACTTATTTGCATGATACCAAATATTATTGAGGTTAAAGAGTTTGCTAGATTATTCGAAAATTATGAATCCATCTATAGATAGTTGTAATTACAAATAAAAAGAGTTTTACAGTTTTATAAGAGAGAAAAGTTGAAATGCACATGCAAAGAAATCCTTTTTAAAATGTTTAAATTAATGACCCATAAAATAACTTTGTTTTCACTTTTTTAATGGTGTTTTGAGTTGTTTTATGATTTTAAACAACATATCATAATTCACTTTTATAATTGTTAATCAAACTAACAATTCAAATGTGAGAAATATCGTATATTTAGGTGTAATTCTTAGGCAGTTAAAATGAGCAAAAATAAAAATTCTACATCTTTAAAATTTTCCCATCCCTAATTTGTTGAAGACAAGTAAGCAAAAGAATCAACTCTTACTTTAAAAATTTTAGACTCTTTCTTTTCTATTAGTAGATATAAAAAATATCTATATGGGCATAATGCCTTATTTTGCTATTTTGTTCATATTTTTTTACTCAGCATCACCTGTAATATTCTTGAGTCCCTTCGAAATAAAGATTATACATGAGAGATCATCATTACAAAGATAGTATCAATAAAATGTTGACTTGATGAATGTAAGTTAAATCTCTCTATATTTAACTTTGTAAATTTAATTCTATCCTAATAGATAGATCTAGCTTTCTGATAAAATAGGTGATTTGAATTCTATAATTTATAAAGCAAATTAACTTACGGTTTGCATTTATTTTGGAATTTAAACAGCAAGTAAACAATCAAGAATACAATTGATATAACAAATAAGAGCAAAACAACTGAGCCAATATTTACAAGGATTGAATCTGATCCATACCCCATAATATTCGTTTTAGTTTGCAAGTTTGATTGTTTTGAAGAAAATACCACATCAAGAATTTGCTTCACATATTCTTTGGGAATTAAGTTTAGATTCGAAATTGCAATAAAAGCTTGCATGACTTCTATAGCATGACTTGGAATGTAAATATTAAGCAGAGGTAAATGAGTTATCAATTGCAATGTAGTAACTAAATTCCAAAGACTTTTCATTGAAATATTAAGAAAGAAACTTAGCCCAGCATTTGTTAAAATTGCTACAATAATTACAGCTCCAGCTCCACCGAGAGCACTTGAGAGTAATTTCATTAAACCTAAATAATCAATTAAAATAATACTGCGTTACTAGAGTTTGGTAATTGAGGAGGTACTAGTTATGATACTGAAAAAGTTTCAAATTAATTTGATGTTTGGTCATTTGAACTCTTGAATAAAGCTGGTTTCACATTTATAAAAGTAAATATAAAATATTTACAGAAAGTTCTGTCTCATATTATACACTATAATAGTATAAAGTATGAAAAATTTTTAAATATGTAAAAAAACTATAAATTATTTGTTTTTTCAAGATTGGAGTTTTAATTTGCTAATAAGTTGTCAAATTCCTATAATTAAATGTACAATTAAAGTTAATTTTTACTTCACTTTAGGAGACATACGCTGGATAATTAAATTCAAGTTGAATTTGCATTTATTTATCACTGACTTTTATTACATTCCAATCTTTGATAATAGGTTTCTTGTCTAAATACTCCGCTTCATAAGGAAAAATCATAAGATCTAATAATTTCTGGGATCTTATCAGCTAAGTGTTAGAAACAAATTTAAATTAAGAATCATGTTTCAAGGTAACAACTCCCTCATTTGTCACATCAGTTATCTATAGTTTGTAAATCTCATTCAAGTCTTCGTTAACTTAAATTAAAATATAGTAAGGTATGAATAATTTGTTTTTTTTATCTATATTGTTTTAAACTTCAATCTTTGGTAATTCATATACAGTTGTATCAATAACATTTAAACTGAAAGTATTGATGCTTGATTTTGGTTAAGGATAGAGATCTGTAAGAATCACTCTTATTTAGTAGACTCCAACATGAGTCTTAAGTGGATTTAACTTTATGGAATTAATGTTTATATAAAAAAATCAAATAAATAATGAAAAAATGTTGTATGATAAGACAAAGACTGATGGCAAAATTACAAATTAATTTTGATATTTTCTTTTATAAATTAAAAAATAAGGAAGACTACATTCATTAAATAAGTAAATTTAATTATTATTACTGATGCCGCTCCAAATTAAAACTTGGCATTAAAAGCATTTCCATCGTCATCTTTTGAATCTGGCAATTTTATGATCGATTCACCATTCTTCACATCAATTGTTTAATCATCTAGAGGTGGAGTAAAATGTGGAGCTGTATATATAATTTATTGATAAGATAAATAATTTTGATTAAATTTAAATTTTAAAAGTATTTAAAGGGACATTAAAAGCATTTGCTGTTGCTGTACATCCCAAATAAAATGGTCTTATTAATTGCTGTGAAAAGTTGTTATAAATAATAAGAGTATATTCTATTAATATTTTTTATTATTGTAACTTAGAAAGTAATAGACAGTTCAATAGAATAAAATCCTGCATCTTTACTATCAACTGAATATAGACTTAGCTGTTTTCCTTAAACATTATATGTTGCTATTTCCGGTAGAGTAGAAATAATAATTATTTTGCTAATTGTTACTAGACAGGAGTAAGTCGAATTGTATAATTTATATCAAATTTTGGGGAAATTTCCTGCACTGGTTTATAATAAAGGAAATTTTAAAGAGAAGTTTCCTCCAATTTTATTAATTTTTTATATATTATTATTTTCATGTTTAAAACAAGAATCAAGCAACTTGCGGACTAATTCCTTTGTTATAATTATACTTAATTTATTATTAAATTAGTCAATATCTCTAAAGCATGGATTCTAAGCACCATTTCTTTTCTTATTAACATCAGTTCATTTATGAACTCTTAGGCATGACTTACTAGAAATTGATCCATTATATAAATTCTTAGGTATTTGAGATGATTCCAAAAGTTATCAGTTCTATTAGTTGTTATTTAATCTCCAGGTACTACTCTTCCTATCATACCTCGGTATTCTCCTAATATTTAATGAGTCATAAAAATATACAATTGTGGAATTTATGTAAAATTAATTAATTTTTACATAAATATTAAAAAGCGCAGGAAACTTCTCCCCAAATTTCTTATAATAATTTATTTAATTATACAGCATGTACGTACTAAAATCTACTACAAGCTTATCTTAACCAATAATATAAAAAAGATTGTTGTTTACATTAAATACCTAAAAGCTTTATTCATGAAATGAATCGTAATTCTATAAAACTATGAAGCAAAATTTGTATAAGCTTAGCTAACACTTACACTATATAAAAATGCTATTAATTAATTGTAGTATTTATTTTGATTTGCGAGTTATTTTAAATTTAATAAGATATTTATTATATTGAAGCGAGCTTGATTGAGTAAGGTTTGATAAATTTGGCTATTTAAATATAAATTAACGCTATTATTGCTTCCTTTATCTAATCAATTTTCGAAGCGAGTAATTTTATTTCTATAAAAGAAGATTATAATATAATAAATTAAAAGGAATCTAATAAAATATAGTTTTTCAAAACTTAGCATGAGAAAAGATAGTACCTTATAAAGAAGTTCAAATTAATCTTCTTTATTCATAATTTTATGATATTTTTTCTTTAAGATAAGACATTTTAAAATAGGTAATAAATAAAAAAAATTTTCTAATCTATTTTTTCAAATAAAAAATTCTTTATTTTTTCTCGATAGAAAGAGAAAAATTTTAATTTCTAATTAAAAACCCTTACAGATATTAATCAGAGTTATAATTTCCTTTAGTAGCTTCTCTAGCATATATCATACATACATGATCGAAATATATTTTATATAGCAGTGATTGATCAGTCTCATAAACTGTGTTGTTGATTGAAAATGATAAACTAACTCTGAAAGTGTATGTATTAAACAAAAATGAAGCTCTTGTTTCTTTCACTGTCATTTAAACTCCGTTATTTTAATTTGTTGTTGGACTATAAACCACTGGAATAGTTGGATTTTCAAACAAACTTGTTGAGTTGTTAAATTGTTCTAAGCTTTGCTAGAAAGTGAAAGTCTTACCTGAATCTAAACATCCTTTCAAAGTTGCTTTAGCAATAATAAGTGGACATTGATAGTTCAATATGCAAACAAATGCTTAGCTTATTGGAGTTATTTCAAAACTTAATTTTCCCCCAACTACATTCAAAATCCCATAACCCCTTAATGAGGTTTATAAGTGCTTTGATTTGTAGGGAATTAGTAGGGGTTGGGGTTATTAATAGGTTTAAATGTGAAATTTATAGTAAATGTATTTAATTTAATTATTCAAAATGCTCTTTAGCATCGTGAGGTAGAGGTCTGAAGTTTATTTTACTTAACAACAACCCTATCTGCTCTATTTATATGTCTGATCTTGAGTTTGGTTTTATTATGATTGACTCAGCCATTAATTTCATTAATTGAGAGACTCTGGTTTTTTCTATTAACTACTTTATTCTTTGCTTAGCATTTTTTTCGCACCTTGTAGAGTAGTAATCGTTTCGAGGCATATCGCG
>ARYC01018786.1:0-17203 GCA_000711775.1 Oxytricha trifallax
CTGCACTCTAAATGTTTGTTATGATAGTATACTTACTTGCTAATGATGTTCTGCTGCTTGAGGTTCTTTTTTATGTATGCAAACAACTATTCGATTGGGTTGAGCCAGGGCGAGTATTCTGCGTTGAAAAGAACATTGACTTTGAAGCGACGAGCAGTCGCAAGCATCTCTGAATATTTATGAATTATCGCATTATCCATCAAGAGCACCACCTTCTTATTGCATAAATCTTTGTCAGTTCTTATACTTCTTAGCGTCTGATAGATAAAGTTTTCGAATAGTACTGAATCGAATCCTCCTTCAATTATTTGAGTCGATACCACTCTATCAACCGCAATTGCAGCTATCAGACTCATAGAGTATTGCTATCTCTTCATTATTTATTTTTCAATAGACAACTGCCTAGCTTTTAAACCATAATCACCTAAATTGGCAAGCATTTCCTTTTGATATTGTGAGATTGGTTTATAGTTTAAATTAAGCTGGATTTGATCTGACAACAATGCTATGGGTTTGATACCATCCTTTGATTCTTCAAGTTGGCTCTGATTTGGTTATAGGTCACCTATAAGAGAGGTTGAATATATTTTCAAACGATAGCAGAGTTGTCATGATAATAGTCTGATGGAAGTATGCATAATGATTTGGAGTCTAAAGTTAGATATGTTGATTTTGTGGATTCTGGAACCATGCAACCTTGAGATATCTTCAAGGTGTCTTCATCTGGAACCATACAACCTAAGTGCTGAATCCTGTAATGTAAGAGCAGATCCATACAACTTGTATTCATACAACCTGGATCCATACATCCTGGAATCATACAACATGGATCTATACAACCTTAGCGCGGATCCGTGCAACTCTTGATTGGAACCATGCAACCCAAGAGATATCTTCAGGGTATCTTCATCTAGCATGGTAGTTTAAATCATCGAATCATTTTCAGATATTACTTTTCGAATTGCATCTCTCTCGCTCTTAATGCTATCAAAGATAAGTAATCGCTCCGACTCAGTTCAATAGAATAGTTTATCAAAGTCAAGTATAGAACCAACATATAATAGACTATCAACATGCACCAACCATCAACTTGCAAATTCAACTTCTTGTACTTACTCTCATCTATATTCGAGCTGCTTAATACTGAGAGCGATAGCTTTCTAGGAGTTAGCTGAATCACTTTTCTCTATCTCTAACTTAACAAAGACCTGCTTGATTTCTTCAAAGTCGATTGCAACTTTAGTTTTGATACTCTGTCGATCAATGGCGTGAGCCCTGAATGAATTCGTTTAATCTGTTCATCATCCGAAGTGACTTTCTTGACAGTGCTCTGCAACTTCAAATTTCTGAACTTCTTCAGAGTACTCTATTAGTATTGGGCACTGTCTTCCACTTCAGGAATAGGGGATAGATCTTTATTCAATGTCTGTCTTGCTTTCAAACTCTATCGAGGAGGAGTATGTAAAATGGCTGACTTCTATAAGTTGTTCAATAAAAACTATGATCAAATGGCTTACTTTAGAACTGATTGATGATTTTTCAGATTTCAACAAAATCGATTGTTTAGCCAACTTATTTAAACTACTGGTGCTAGAATGTAGTCTTGAATTGACTTTGCCTTAAGTGTTCTTGATGAATGCTGGATACTTGCTTATGAATAGTTGTTATCATCTTGCACTGAAATATTTTAAGAGCTGATTTCAGCTAGTGGAAGGCTAGATTTTATATATGATATTGCATTTAACTCTTTCTATGATCCTGAAGAATACGATTCATTCAATTTCTTTCCAAGCAGCATTCCTCCATACTGCAACTCCTTATCGCACGCGATGATTCTCCTATACCTCTTGATTGCAATCATTTTACTATCGTTAGTCTTCTTCTTACCCAAGATACTCTTCTAATTTAATGCCCACTGCTTAAGGGGTAAGTAGTCTGATCTGAAGTTGCTTTCATCAACTGATATTATTACTGCATCCTCTCTTAAGAACTATGATAATAGTCGACTCACCCATAAGCGCTTGCTATTATAAGCAGGATCTCTATATTTAACATTCGCCGCCTCTGTCTTCCCAAACTTCAAATGAAACTACTCTTTGAGAATTTTATGTATTGTTGAGATGCAAGGCACTTTGAATGTATACTTTAATGGCAAGCTCGTTTTCATTTCTTGCAATCGATTGTGAATATTTCTTCCAGTGCAATGATAAATCCCAACTTCTTCGATGCATTCGCCAACAGCAGCAACCAGCTGCTCATTATCTCTCTCCCTCCTCTTGCCAGATTTTTTTGGTTCTTAAGGATGCAATACTTTGGTTTTCAACTCATGCTTAAACTTCTCAACAGTTCTTGATACAGACTCTGGTGTCACTCGCAACTTCTTAGAAATTTACTTTGGCTTCAACTAATCTTCCATATACATTCTTACTATCTCAAGTCGTTTATGTGCAAGCTTTGCTTCTCGAGGCTTTAGATAGGGATTGCTTTCTTAAAGACGATTAGAGTTTAGCTGGCTTGAATTTTAAATCAGAGATAAAAATCCAGTTTGAATCAACTGCGTTGATTCCTGATCTTTAGTAGATCCAGATATCTATATATAATTTGCATTAGAGTGATTCTTAGATTTTAGATTATTCTACTTACCAACTTGATTTGCGAAAATTATTTAAGAACTGCTCAAGGTATTAGCAGAGGGAATCGTCGTTGAGCAAGCTCTTCAAATCTATAACATCTTTCAAATATGCATCGATTCCTTCTAATGGCATCTATATGATCAACCCTCCTTGCAAGGAACCCACTTGAGGAGGAACCTCACCAGAGTTGAGCAGAGTTCCAGTATTGTATGAATATTTTCCAGGAGTAACCACTTGCACAAAATTCTTTCCTAAAATCACAGGTCCCCACTTTGTAATTTGCTTATCTTAAACCTTGATTCAACTTTGCTTGATATTTTGAAATGAATGCTGGCTTAGATGATCGTCGCTGACGATCGAGTGTTGCGATAGCTCTTGCAAAGATGGCGATAGTTATTCAGATTGCTTGCTTGATTTTTTGGATCTCTGAGCTGCGTTCATTTTTATTTTAATTTTAATAAATCTAAATCACAATATCTATGAATATTCTTTAAAATAATAATATATTTTATTAAAATGAGTTATCTTCACTCTAATGCTAAGGAGGCCTGCTGATGTTTCTTATTATAAGATTTACTTTCCTATGGTATTTAGTTTTGAATCGACATCGATTACTCAAATATAAGAAATGTATGGTAGAGCGCAAGCGCTTTTTCAATTCTTTTAAATACCCTTCTCACTATTCATAAAAGTGGTCAACACAAAGCTAAGATGTTTGAAGGATCTATGTTGGCATTTTTGTTGATGTGCGATGATCTATGGAGCATGTGTATCAATAAAGTCTTAACGAAGCTTTACAATTCAAAAGACTCTCCTCATAATGATGTGATGCATATCATTTAGAAGGCTTACTCTTGCTTTGTTACTCAACCTTCAAAAGCTGCATAATCGTAACTCAAGAATTATAAGGGGAAAATTTCTAAAAACGATTATGAAATATTGGGAACTCGATACTCAGATTATGATGAATTTAGGAAAATGGTAGTTCCTCAATGCTAAATCAACAAGAAGTTGCACTATGTCAACAATGCTATCTTTTAAGGCAAGAAAAACATCATTAATGTGTACAAACGAAAGGAAAAAGATAATGAGGAATCTTCCATGATGAAATTCGATCAAACTTTGAAAAGCTTGCTCAAGGTCACAGAAATTGAATTGAAAACAGTGTATGCTTAATTCTAAACTATTTATGATGCTCACATTAAGAACAGAGAAGCTTATGAGCAAAGAGTTTTTGCAAAGTTGCAAATAGATCCTTCAGTTAAGAATAAGAAAAAATCAAAGAAAAAATCTTATGCCAAGAAAAATCAAAATGTCACTACTCCTCATACAAACATACCACCACTTCCAAATACACCACCACTCAATTCTATCAATGAAATTCAAGAAGAAGAAAAGGGTGATGCTTCCAACAACTAAGAAGTTTATGAGCAGCAAAATCATGTGCAATTATACTATAGTTAAATGCACGATTAGACATGCCATTAGCAAATTTTAAATTTATTCACACAGCAGCGTTTGAATGACATCCACAATCAGTTTATCGCTGCATTGAGCTAAAGCAAATTCCAATCTTAATAGACATCGTCAAGGTTTATTAGGGATCATGAGCAGTTAAGTAAAAGGTTGTTGAAGCAATACAACAAGAAAATTGTTGAATGTGCTTGCACACCTCTGACTTACTAAGAACAGTAGGATCAAATTGAAAAAATGATGAAGGACCTTTCAAAGGATTAATAGAGCATCACTGGTTCTTATGATTACTTCAGAGTTTTTACAAAAAAAGATCCTGTTCAACAAGCAAATTTAATTAAATTTCAGGAGATCAGTTAAGACGCGGCTGAAAATTATATAACTTTGATGGAAGCACCATTTGAAATAGATTAAATTGAAGTCAACAAGGCCAGCTAAGGAAATTTTGCTGGAATAAATAATTTCCTTGATTATAAGGAGAAACAAAAAGTGAAACAAAAAGCAAAGAGAAAGCAACAGGATGAAGCCAAGAGATAAAGCCAGCAAGTAAATTTGATGAACTAGAACCCTAAGGATTTGGGGGTTCCTGATAATACTTTTCAAGTTTAAAAAGATAAAACTGTGACGTTCTAGTTTCTCGATAGACGTTCTAACATAGAAATGAGTGATTGCAGTGTGCTTTCCAGATCATCTGCTCTTGAAAATTATCCTGATGACCATGCATACCTAAGGTTTGAGTATGTCAAGGTCGCTCAAAAAACTATGAGAGAGTCATAACTTTACATCCTATCTAGCATGAAAACATTTGCCCTCGATTGTTATGACTATATCACTCAATAATTGGAACCTTTAGCACAGATTAAATTTTCTGGATCACCTTTCTTTGAGGAGACAAGCTACAGGCTAATGTACACACCACACTACTTTTAAGAATAATAATTCAGCTACAAGATGCATGCATTTGAGATGCGTAGCAAGGCTATGATTTTTAATTTGAACAGTACTTTCAAAAGATCTCTTATAATGGACCCAAGCAATTATTGTTATCTATCAGAAATTATGGGCTTGCTTGCTATTATCAATGATGCCCCTATGTTTCCCAACTCCACAGCTTTTGCAATGATGCTCTGTGGTTTGTTGTAAATGCATCCTCACTACTTTTTAAATGATTACTTTCTCAACCCACTAAGATTCCCTCTCATTTATGTTCTGAATTGGTGTGCGTTTGACAATAAGTCCAGGAGCTATAAAGTATCTCGCATTCAGTAACTTGATATATTTGAGAGAGATCTCACCAGAGTAGAAAGTCTTTGCATGTTTCTTAAAAGCAATAAAGCATATTTTGAAGAGTTATTTAAGAACAAAGGCACTATATTCGTCGAACTGCTTTTTAAAAACTGCGACAATAAAATTCCTCAAAGTCACTTTGTAGTTATTAGATGCGATAAATTTGGTCAACTCTAATATATGAGCAATAGATACAACAAACTAACCAAACTTCCTGTTGAAATAAAGGACTTTGATGGTAAAAATACATGGATCAATAATCTCATTCTCGAACTGACTAAAGACTCTGGAATACGCGCAGGAAGTAAAATTGTATTTTGTATCAATATTTACTAATGCATAAGATACTTAAAGCCACAGCTATCAATTCTAGGAGGATAAGCAGACACTCGCATTCTGGCAAGAGAATTCTTTTAGAGATTTTTCAGTTGGTAAGTTTTGTTAAATTATTAATTACTATAGGTATTCCTGCAAAGAGTTGCCGTTTGCAATTGCTGACTTGAAACGCTCAATAGATTACTTAAAGACTCAGACCTGCTGTCTCACTTATGAAAATGCTAGCGACATTGATTATAGTGATGAAGACAATTAAGCAACTGAGTTCATCAATCAAAGCCCTGAAGATATTCTCTCAATCAGCAATATTTAAGAGAAGTTGACAACTTTTTCAAACATAATGAAAGACCCTTCTCATTGTGCAAGTAAGTATACTGTTTTAACTAACTAATTACCTTAGGTTTTCATTGCAATAAATAGCTGGTATTATCGATCCAAGAAGCTAACTATACGATCCCTATCAAGTTATCGACTTAAGTTTATAACTAGCTGATACCATCTCTCTCTTTACCAAGCAATCTCGCTAACTTTAAAATGGATTACAATAAAAACTATTCAATTTCGGCAAGGATTTTTATGCGATGCTGAAAGCATAATTGGATAGTTCCATGATACAGTAGAATGCCAATTTGTATTATTGGCATAGTGAAAGGTAAGATTTGTTATTATTTAAAGCATGTTATATTTGGCTTGGAGAGATTTTAACTGATAGGAGGTAATTCAATATCGAGCAACTAAACGTTCAACTTCCTTCAGACTTAAGAGCCGCGATTGAGACCACGAAATTTATGGCATCAACTTAAAGCTAAGCAGCCTTTGCCACCTATATAAACCAAAATTTGCATTCTCACACGCTACCAAGATGATTTCTGTGATGTGGTTTAGAATCAAATTCTCTTACCAATCGAGTTGCCTACCACAAAAAATATCTCTAAGGAAGAGTCTACTTTTCATATAAATCCCATGATATGCAAGCTTAGCAAATTGTTTCCTTAATTGGTTACAAATAAAATACGATTCAGCAAACTTTAGAGTAAGTTATTTCTCTCTAAAATTTATTTAGATCTTAAACTCGTGAAGTTGGGGCTCGTGAGAGCATCCTTGGCAAGAGACTTAATAATCCTAGCGATTAATACTCTCAGAACAGGTCCAGTCAAAGTTAGTTAAGCCAAATCAAGCACGAGTCTTCTGCTTTATAGCAATATCAAAGATACTATGGGTCTCAAAACAATTAGTTTGGACTATGTAATTAGTCGCAGCAAAACAGCTTTGTTATGCAGTAAAACTACTCTTAATAGTAAACCCCATATCAACAATTCCCACAGACACCCCATAATAGAAACTCAAACATCTAGATCCAGCTGAACAATAATCAGGATTAGATTAATAATAACGCAACGAATTGCTCGTCCAAGAATATGAACTCGTTAGACAACAGCTAAGGAGGAAACTAAGAAAATAATATGAGTCATTCTATCGGTAGCTCCTCTAGCTCATAAATTACCAGTGTGAAAAGTGATTAGAAATAAGGTTCCTTACAAGGCTAAACTTCCAGAAAAAGGTTGAAGAGGAATAGCATCAGGAGATCTAGTTCTAATGAAGATTCTAAGCATTAGGATTAAGTAAACTAATAGTTAAACATAGATGAAGCTGACTCTAACACAGAAAAACCTAAACTGAATCGAGTCATTCAAACAAAAGTCAGAAGATAGAATAAGATGAAGAATATATCTTAAGACACTCTTAAGATGAGTAAAACTCCTAGCCAAATAACTCAAATGTTCTAGGATTGACCGACACAGACGCTCATCAAAGTGCATTCTTCGCTTATCCTGAAAATCCTTCTACTCCAAACAAATTTCAACAATTAGTAGGCGATTTTATGCAACCAACTTAATAAGCCGATTAGGAGACAGAAAGCTTAGTTTAATTACGAGATTCGATTCCAGTCCCCAACTTGAATAGATAAAGCTAGAATAGCTAATAATAACTACCAAAAACCCCATATTTGACCAATCCTTGCTATTCTAAAGTCAATTCTCCAAATCCTTACGATTCAAATTTCATTGGTTCTAACAATTAAGGTGCCCAGTTTCTGATTTAATCCCATGATTAGGGTTATGAAGATTGCAGCAATAATCTTATTTAATAACCTCTCAATCTACCATCGCATTCTCAATAGATGTTTAACAATTAAATAAGCTAGCAGCAATTAAATAATCTCAGGCTTAATAATATTATATATGGAGATGGCTCATTGCGTTCAAGCGCTCATCTAAATTATTAGTAGAATGTATTCCTTTAACCCAAAATCCTTGATGATCAGCAGAGGATACAAGCTAATAATAAAGTACAATCACCATAACATAGATAAGGGACTATTTCAATATTTTCTCCATTTTCAAAGTTTTCATAAAAGAAAAGTACACCATAACAGCTTCCATAAAAAATGTTACTTCTCAAATCTGAGCAAAGCGTTGAAAATTAAGAAAATTAAATCTTAACTAACTCAGCTTTTGCACTTAAAGTAATTGCACAATAGTCACCCCAGCAGGAGAACAATTTCCAAAGTTCATTGCTAAATGGAAATGATGAGGATGATCAGAACTAGATGGAGATTTCGCCTTCTAGGCAACCAACATCATCTCCTCGATTTGCAAGCAATCAGAATTTAACTTAAGAACTTTATGAAAACTCCTTCGCATAATAAAACTAACAGGCTTAAAATTAAGGTCAATTGTAGCAGTAGGAGCAACAAACTTGATTGAAGTGCAGTAACAATTTGAAATAGATTAGTAGCTTGAAAATGATCAGACACGTGCTGAGGAACAGAAAAGAATAGCAGAAGAGTAGAGAATTGCTGAACAGAAGCAAATGGTAGAGTTGAAGGAACTTGCAAAGTAGGAGTTAGCCGAAAATCAAAGAATTGCAGAAGAGAAGAGAATTCAATAGGAGAAAGAACTTGAAGAGTAGCAAATTGCTGAAGAGAGGAAGATTGCTGACGAGGAGAGAATTGCACACGAGAAAAAACTTGAAGAGTAGAAAGTTGCTGAAGAGAAGAGAATCGCTGTAGAGAAAGAACTTGCAGAGAAGAAAATTGTTGAAGAGAGGAAGATTGCTGAAGAGAAGCAAATTGCAGAAGAGATGAGGATTGCTGAAAAGAAGAGAGTTGCTGACGAGGAGAGAATTGCAGAAGAGATGAGGGTTGCTGAAGAGGAGAAACTGGCCAAGGAAAGGCTTCTTGCAGAAGAACAGCAGCGACTTGCTTCAGATTAACTGGTGTAGAAACAAAAGTTGCAAGAGCAATAGCAGTAACTCCAACAGTAAGAGCAACAATAAATCATTCAGCAATCGTAATAGATTGAAATGCCATAAACAAAGTTGACAGTTTCAAATCCTCAACTTCAGAATGATTCTCAGATTGCTAATCAAGATTCTCAATTGAAGTAGCACTTACCTCAAAGTTAGCAAGATCAAATCAAGCAAGATAGCAACTAGTTGAAGGATCAAGTAGGAGATTCAGATTCATTGAAAGAGGAGCAGAGTAAAGGAGATGAAAGTAAGGTGAAAGATTAGATTCAAAAGTCTTAGCCTGGAACTCAACAGGTCTCATAGCAACAGCAATAACTTGAAATGCTAAACGAGATTTCTTAGACCAACTTACAAGAGGAGAACAATCATGATCAAGATGGCCAGCTGTAAGTTGAGCAACAACCTCCATAGGTATTGCAATCCCAACAAAATCAACCCCTAGATTCCATCAACGGGTAAGCAGCAGATTAGATTCAACCTAATCCTCCCAAAGACTCTGAATAAGAACAACATTCAGATGTGAAAGAAGCTGAAGTTGTCCCTCCTAATGATTGAGATATCTGTTTCCTACTTATAATATTTCACAAGTATATTTTCAATGTAGCTTTAGAGTTTGATTTTAGTATAACTTAATTTTGAATCAAACACTCCTTTGCCAATTTAAAACATTCTTTATTAATACATAATTATATTAAGCTCAATATTGAGATCTCTTAAGACTATTATATTATGTTAATATTATTAATTATCAAACTTGCTAATGCAGCGCTCCTTCATAACAGATTCGCGAGATAAGTTCTCACTGGAACTTAAGTGCTTCAATTCATGGATCAGTCACTTGAGCAATACACAATCGTCTTTGGCATTCAACTTGCCTTCACACTATCAGAACCATATAAATCTAAGGTCTATTCCTGGGCGACAACTAAGAGCTTATCTAATTTGTGATCGAAGTCATGAACTTCAGGTACAGACCTGCTTAAACATTAGAGATGGGTTGAGCAATGCATTTCAAACTTAAACAAGCTTAGAATTATTATGTTTGATTAATTGCAACTGTTAAGCAATATAATATGCAAAGAGGTTTATGCAACCTCGCAATTGATGCTTTATTATTAATAAGTTATTATTTTATAATCAATAATTATATCAAAGAATGAAGTCAAGCAAAACTACCAAGCAGCACTGCTTCACTTTCAATCATTCATCTAAAGCACCTGGTGGATACATCTTAGAAATATATAAGGCAAGTAATTTAGCAATGTTGATGCATTCGCAAAGTATAGGTGATCGACGAGCGATTCAAGCGCACATTCAAGTTTTAAGTTGATCCGCAAAGAGGTTTCAAGAATGTTGTAATTTTGGAGGTTGCAGAGAACGAATCAGTTGTTGCAGTAACCTATATGTGGTGCGGATATCACAACGTATGGATTTATCCATTCAAGAAGGAAGACCCATACATGCACTAAGTGTTTATACTTCTTGATCCTGAAGATTCTTCTGATGGTTGGTTCTTCAGCTTTGATAATGACAGTCTAATTCAAGTAGAGTAAGCAATTTAAATCAAACTATAGCTAACGCGCAATTTATAGTTAAATCAAGGGAGAATACAGAAAGACTATAAATAAGTATGATGAAGAAGTGAGAAAGCAGTTGATTTCGCAAGAAATGCCAGAACCCTAAGAATACATTGGAGCAGTAACTATCGCTGTGTGATTAAGATGAATAAATAACTATTAAAGCAGTTAAGTTGCACTGGTGATTAAACCCTTTATACCCTACACTTTGTTAAATTACCCAAGTATATACTAATTATGCTTTAAAGCGCTAAATTTAATTACACTAAGTTAAACAAAATTGTCTTTATTAGCCAAAGTAGTAATTACACTTTAAGAGTGATTTATAATTGTTTAATGTTTAGTTATTCTATAATTTAAAAGAAATGCTTTTAGTACTAAATGAAAACCTCTCTAAAATTTACACTATTCTGAAACCTACATTTATTTCTCAAACTAATCAGTGATTATAAAATTATCTAAAAACTATTGAATTCCTTAAACTATCATAATCAAAATCAAACTACTTTGATTGTTTCAGACTAATTGTTTCAAAAATAATTATACCTATTTTCTAGCCTTCTACCTAACTATTGATTATTAAAATCAGAAACTAAACAAGTAACTTAACTAATAGCAACATATAATGAGTATTCTTCCATCTCTAAATGATTTTCCTGGGATTATTAGTGATTTTGATAATGGCTTCAATCAATATGAAGCTGATGTTGATCAAGCTATCTGTAATACCATGACAATATTAATAAAGTTATCTATATTAAGATTAAAAGGGAAAATGTAATAAAGAATTGGTTGCTAAAATCAATAAGTGTTACCTGAATTGAAGTAGTTTAATTAGAGAGCTCTCCTACTGAATGCGCGCATTTCGTGTTTCCAATTTAGATTCTATAAAAAAATTAAAAATAATACTTCGCCTTTAAAATTACTGCTTTGATTTGTCTTCTGATAATGATCACTGCTTCTGATTCCTCAATTTCACTGATGCTAGAACTTACCATTTTTTAAAAGATTAAACAAGTCAGGATGAGTTTCTTCGTGCTTCCCCTTGGTACACACCAGTGAATCAAAGCTTCCAATATCAATTGATTCAAAGATGTGAAGGTTGGCTACTGCTCAGCTAGCGTCTTCCAGTACCCACTAGTGAGAGTGATCTCCGAGCAAGAACGAATAAAATCTTCCAATATATTTTAAGCATTCTCACCCCCTCAATCCAGTCAAAAAAAAGCTTCCAATATCATTTAGTTGACCACCCGAAACTCATCCTAAATTAATTATTACACTATCTCGCTTATGTAGGGTTGCAGTACTACCACTCCTTTAAATATTCTAGTGGTTGACAAGCTGCGATTAAGAGCTACTTGATTTTGATTTGAGTAACTCAGAGATTTAATTTTTTATTTTTGCTTTTTGATTTTTAGTATCTCTCAATTTAGGCAATTCTAAAATATGTAAGGCCTTAGATTTTTTAACTAAATCAACTTTAGAATTAACAAGCACATATTCATTATCAATCTTAATGCTTTAAGTAAGCAACGCATTAGCTATTTAATTAATCACAACCTCTGGTTTTAAAATCATAGAATTGCTAAGATTTAAATTAGGGAAAAATCTGGCAAAATATAATTACTGGTTTCTTCAAATTATGTAAATTTCCTATACGCTCTAGGTATCCAACCATTTGCAGTAGTAGGACCCTTTGCAATTATATCATATAGAGCATGCCTATTTTTATTTAATAATCGATTAAATTAGGAACTACTGAACTTAGAGAGCTAGAAAGCTTTGAGTGTTAAACCCGAAAGTGTAGAGATTTGTTTGAAACTTTTTGTAAATACAACAACTTATACTCTTAAATGGAGGGTATCCAACCATAGGCTGCGGCTGGACCCTAATGCTCCCGAGTAGAAGGAGCATGTTAGATATTGGCTATGATAAAAGTTAGGAAGGAGTCTTAAGTAAGGGCAGCAAAAAATCAAGAGGCAAAAGTTTGATTTTTGCTCAAATTTGCGAAATTTTAATGTGATAATGAATTATGAAATTCGCTGGCTTAAATAGGCCTGGAACCATACAATCTGGAGTCATGCAGCTGGATTCATACAACTGGAGCTGTACAACTTGGATTCTTACAACCTAAGGTTGAGTCTTGCATATTTTGTCTCTAATGCAGCTATACAACTTTATGTTGAGCAATTAACATACTCAGTGATTTCTTAATACACTTTTGCATGAATTTTGGAGATATCTTCAGGATATCTTCCTGGAACCATACAACCTGGAGATATCTTCAGGATATCTTCATCTGGAACCATACAACCTTAGAGTGGATTCTTACAACTTAGCATCTATAATTCGACTAAACCACCTCAAATAGAACTCTATCACTTATATATGATGTTGCTATACTCTATTGCATTGATTGGAGGTGTTATGGAGGTATAGTGATTATAAGGGGTAAGAAATGACAAGTTTGACTTTAGAGAGGTTTTTGACTTCTTAACCATAGTATTGCTTAGAATTTAGGTCTATTCTCAAACTAAAGACCAATTGACTTAACATACCCAACTCTCACCTAATCATGCCAAACCCATCCAAATCATCATTAATCGTATCAGAGGCATCGAAAACATCATTAGAGTTGAAGTCAGAGCTCTTAGGCAAAAATCGATGTTTCAAGATAGGGACTCAAACTGTTGGTTTGAAAACTGTTATAAACTGTCATGAAATACTAAGAATTTTTGAAGTTTGGCCTCTCATATTCTAACCCATATACATCAGATCAGCATGTATTTGCATTTATATATGCATCACTGTTGTATTGTATCATATCAATGTAGTAAGGCTCGCCAATCATAAAGTAGGCAGAGCTATTAGCAATATTCTCGAAAATTTTCACAAGCCTTGAAATTGGAGATATCTTTCAGGATATCTTCCTGGAACCATACAGCCTAAGGGTGGAACCATACAACCTTAAAACCCAAAATTTGATAAAATCTCATAATAATGCACAATTTTTGCCTGATATATGTGCATATAAATATTGCAATCGATTGCTGCATTATTTAGTCGTTGAGGAGAGTGCAATCACAAAGTATGATATAAAGGGAAATTAGATTAAAGAGTATAGTGCAAGAGATTAGGTTGTGAATGTATTAGGGAAGGGATTATTAATAGTTTGCGAATTAGTCACTGACTGTTGTTTAAGAACGCGATTTCATCCTAAAGGTGCATGATATGTCTTGGGTAGTCTGCTTCAATCATACCTAAGAGTTCATTAGCAACATCTTTGATAGTGATCTTGCCAGACCAGAGTCGTTGCACTTAGCCATAGCCTTTGAATTGATTTCCATACGCTGGAGCTGCCTACTCTTCATCAGAAAGAAATTCGTCTTTACAAACCTTCAGAATCAATTTGTTTTAACCTGGCTTTAGCACTAAGTATAGAATGAAAGTAATTGGCTTGTTCAAGTATTCGTTAGATTGATGAATTGATTTGTCGTCTCTGGCTGCTTGCTGCACTTCATTGGAAACTACACTAAAGGCCACTCCAAGGTTTGAAGAGTCGATCCTTTTTGAAAGCATAATCTAATCCAGCAATCAACACTTTCATATTGAAGGAAGATGGCCCAAATAGATATCTCATGATATTTTGATGAGGAGCGAATATGCCTCGCTGCATTAGTTCAAGATTTGCAATACATACTCCTATAGCTGTTCTTAGTCTGTAAACATGCTTGAGCTTTGTTGCATTCATCAGGAATTTCCCAAGAGGGTAGAATTTCTAGTTTATTCTGAAGCTTTAAATTAATAAACTTTCATCACTGTCAAAGAAAAGATTTTGGCAAGGCAGAATGAACTTGGCGTCTTTATGGTCTTTTAATAAGTTGAATTCGTGATTTGCTCTAATTCTTAGCGTGCTGCCCTAAATAAAGCTTCAACCAACTGTAAGATTAATCGTTTTGTGTATCGTTCATTTGGAAGACTATCTCTTTGGTTGTTTGCACATACATTATCTAGATATTTTCAAACCCCAAGAAGTTCAAGAGCTTTGCAAGAGTCTTCACGTAATCGTCTTCATCGTCTTTGAATGATAAGTAACCCTGTTTTATGATTTGGTTCATTTAGTTGTAATACTGAAAGTATGAAGCTGTACTATTATTATTCAGCAGATCTTAGCGCCCAACACCAATAAAACTCAAGTTTGACTCAGAGTTTAGTCCTTAAATTTAAAACTTTTGCATTATCAATCCAAGAACAAGAATTTGACTTTCCTGATTGCGATCCATAGTCTTGCTTGCTATTCTTTGCTGATTGTACCTTCTGTGGTGTTATCACGCAATCAACTTCTAAATAAAGAATAAATCTCAAATCGAATACATCTAAATTATTATTGCTGCTACTGCTACTGATGCTGCTTCTAATACTACTGCTGCTAATTGAGTCTGCTTAAGACATCGACTTTTTCATTTCTTCGTCATATTTATTATTCTAGCTTGCAATTGATGCTTGCGCATTAAAATATCAACTCATTCTATATCCATTGGTTGATTAGCAATACTTGCAAAAAATAGATGAGGATAAATTAAAATTCAAGACTTAATACTTCATTAGCTGGATTGATTTTAAAGTATGTAATCTAAAAAAATGATACATTTGATATACTTACTCTGTTTGGATATGAAGGGTTAAGGTATTGAGGAATATTGTATGCAAGGTAGAGAGCAGTGTATTTACCACCTCTCACAAAAGCTATTAGATAGGATCATTGTGCATTGCGTTTACATAATAAATAGGGATATTGTTAACACCTCTGATAACTCTCACGAATCCATTCGCATTCCAGTGAATAACCCCAGGAGTTTAGATAATTTAGCATTAGTTCTATTGCAAACCATAATCAACTACTGAAGCATATAATCGTCAATAGAATTTTCTTGATTCTATCTTTAAGTGTTGCATTAATCAGAGGAGTTGAAATTTATGAAATCATTGCAAATTATTTGCAGTTCTTGCAGAAGTTGATTGGAGCGCATTCAACACTATTGAAGTTGAATCTTGAATGATAGGTAGGGCAAGTATCACAACGATATAAGATTAGTGCATGAATTGATAGACAGCGACAGCATTGCAAGACAAACTCCTCAGATATGCGAACTACTCTTCTTCAATGCCATTTAAATTGATATCTGTTAATTTTTAATATATAATATACTAATTCAAAGTGTGATTTATATGATTTCGATTAATTTTAAAATAATAACTTAACAGGCAGAGGTTTATAATGGTAGAATAATCTAAAAATTAACACTTTTGGCATCGACAAGCATGCCTCCCTATAATTGGATGTATAATCTGAGAATCCTTATGATTATGCTGAGTTTCGTTATAAAAATGATTTTCAACTAATTTTGATGGATGAATATGATTTTACTATATTTTTTTATTGAAAGCAAGAACCAACATACAGTGTTGGATCTTCCGCATGCTGCTTTCAATAAAAAAATATAGTAAAATCATATTCATCCATCAAAATTAGTTGAAAATCATTTTTATAACGAAACTCAGCATAATCATAAGGATTCTCAGATTATACATCCAATTATAGGGAGGCATGCTTGTCGATGCCAAAAGTGTTAATTTTTAGATTATTCTACCATTATAAACCTCTGCCTGTTAAGTTATTATTTTAAAATTAATCGAAATCATATAAATCACACTTTGAGATTAATTAGTATATTATATATTAAAAATTAACAGATATCAATTTAAATGGCATTGAAGAAGAGTAGTTCGCATATCTGAGGAGTTTGTCTTGCAATGCTGTCGCTGTCTATCAATTCATGCACTAATCTTATATCGTTGTGATACTTGCCCTACCTATCATTCAAGATTCAACTTCAATAGTGTTGAATGCGCTCCAATCAACTTCTGCAAGAACTGCAAATAATTTGCAATGATTTCATAAATTTCAACTCCTCTGATTAATGCATCACTTAAAGATAAAATCAAGAAAATTCTATTGATGATTAGATGCTTCAGTAGTTGATTAGGGTTTGCAATAGAACTAATACTAAATTATCTAAACTCCTGGGGTTATTCACTGGAATGCGAATGGATTCGTGAGAGTTATCAGAGGTGTTAACAATATCCTATTTATTATGTAAACGCAATGCACAATGATCCTATATAATAGCTTTTGTGAGAGGTGGTAAATACACTGCTCTCTACCTTGCATACAACATTCCTCAATACCTTAACCCTTCATATCCAAACAGAGTAAGTATATCAACTGTATCATTTTTTTAGATTACATACTTTAAAATCAATCCAGCTAATGAAGTATTAAGTCTTAAATTTTAATTTATCCTCATCTATTTTTTGCAAGTATTGCTAATCAACCAATGGATATAGAATGAGTTTATATTTTAATGCGCAAGCATTAATTGCAAGCTAGAATAATAAATATGACGAAGAAATGAAAAAGTCGATGTCTATAGCAGACTCAATTAGCAGTAGTAGTATTAGAAGCAGCATCAGTAGCAGTGCAATAATAATTTAGATGTATTCGATTTGAGATTTATTCTTTAT
>ARYC01018787.1:0-21662 GCA_000711775.1 Oxytricha trifallax
GTTGAGATGCAAGGCACTTTGAATGCATACTTTAATGGCAAGCTCGTTTTCATTTCTTGCAATCGATTGTGAATATTTCTTCCAGTGCACTGATAAATCCTAACTTCTTCGATGCATTCGCCTACAGCAGCAACCAGCTGCTCATTATCTCTCTCCCTCCTCTTGCCAGATTTTTTTGGTTCTTAAGGATGCAATACTTTGGTTTTCAACTCATGCTTAAACTTCTCAACAGTTTTTGATACAAACTCTGCTGTCACTCGCAACTTCTTAGAAATTTACTTTGGCTTCAACTAATCTTCCATTTACATCCTTACTATCTCAAGTCGCTTATGTGCAAGCTTTGCTTCTCGAGGCTTTAAATAGGGATTGCTTTCTTAAAGACGATTAGAGTTTAGCTGGCTTGAATTTTAAATCAGAGATAGAAATCCAGTTTGAATCAACTGCGTTGATTGCTTATCTTTAGCAGATCCAGATATCTAAATATAATTTGCATTAGAGTGATTCTTAAATTTTAGATTATTCAACTTACCAACTTTGATTTGCGAAATTAATTTAAGAACTGCTCTAGGTATTATCAGATTGAATCGTCGCTATGCAAACTCTTAAAATCTATCATGTCTTTCAAATATGCATAGATTCCTTCTAATGGCATCTATATGATCAACCCTCCTTGCAAGGAACCCACTTGAGGAGGAACCTCACCAGAGTTGAGGAGAGTTCTGTATTGTAAGAATATTTTGCAGGAGCAATCACTTGCACGAAATTCCTTCCTAAAATCACAGGTCCCCACTTTATAATTTGCTTATCTTAAACCTTGATTCAACTTTGCTTGATGTTTTGAAATGAATGCTGACTTATATGATCGTCGCTGACGATCGAGTGTTGCGATAGCTCTTGCAAAGATTGCGATAGTTATTCAGATTGCTTGCTTGATTTTTTGGATCTCTGAGCTGCGTTCATTTTTATTTTAATTTTAATAAATCTAAATCACAATATCTATGAGTATTCTTTAAAATAATAATATATTTTATTAAAATGAGTTATCTTCACTCTAATGCTAAGGAGCCTGCTGATGTTTCTTATTATAAGATTTACTTTCCTATGGTATTTAGTTTTGAATCGACATCAATTACTCAAATATAAGAAATGTATGGTAGAGGCGCAAGCGCTTTTTCAATTCTTTTAAATACCCTGCTCACTATTCATAAAAGTGGTCAACACAAAGCTAAGATGTTTGAAGGATCTATGTTGACATTTTTGTTGATGTGCGATGATCTATGGAGCATGTGTATCAATACAGTCTTAACGAAGCTTTACAATTCAAAAGACTCTCCTCATAATGATGTGATGCATATCATTTAGAAGGCTTACTCTTGCTTTGTTACTCAACCTTCATAAGCTGCATAATCGTAACTCAAGAATTATAAGGGGAAAATTTCTAAAAACGATTATGAAATATTGGGAACTCGATACTCAGATTATGATGAGTTTAGGAAAATGGTAGTTCCTCAATGCTAAATCAACAAGAAGTTGCACTATGTCAACAATGCTATCTTTTAAGACAAGAAAAACATCATTCATGTGTACAAACGAAAGGAAAAAGATAATGAGGAATCTTCCATGATGAAATTCGATCAAACTTTGAAAAGCTTGCTCAAGGTCACAGAAATTGAATTGAAAACAGTGTATGCTTAATTCTAAACTATTTATGATGCTCACATTAAGAACAGAGAAGCTTATGAGCAAAGAGTTTTTGCAAAGTTGCAAATAGATCCTTCAGTTAAGAATAAGAAAAAATCAAAGAAAAAATTATATGCCAAGAAAAATCAAAATGTCACTACTCCTCATACAAACATACCACCACTTCCAAATACACCACCACTCAATTCTATCAATGAAATTCAAGAAGAAGAAAAGGGTGATGCTTCCAACAACTAAGAAGTTTATGAGCAGCAAAATCATGTGCAATTGTACTATAGTTAAATGCACGATTAGACATGCCATTAGCAAATTTTAAATTTATTCACACAGCAGCGTTTGAATGACATCCACAATCAGTTTATCACTGCATTGAGCTAAAGCAAATTCCAATCTTAATAGACATCGTCAAGGTTTATTAGGGATCATGAGCAGTTAAGTAAAAGGTTGTTGAAGCAATACAACAAGAAAATTGTTGAAAGTGCTTGCACACCTCTGACTTACTAAGAACAGTAGGATCAAATTGAAAAAATGATGAAGGACCTTTCAAAGGATTAATAGATCATCACTGGTTCTTATGATTATTTCAGAGTTTTTACAAAAAAAGATCCTGTTCAACAAGCAAATTTAGTTAAATTTCAGGAGATCAGTTAAGACGCGGCTGAAAATTATATAACTTTGATGAAGCACCAATTGAAATTAGATTAAATTGAAGTCAACAAGGCCAGCTAAGGAAATGTTGCTGGAATAAATAATTTCCTTGATTATAAGGAGAAACAAAAAGTGAAACAAAAAGCAAAGAGAAAGCAACAGGATGAAGCCAAGAGATAAAGCCAGCAAGTAAATTTGATGAACTAGAACCCTAAGGATTTGGGGGTTCATGATAATACTTTTCAAGTTTAAAAAGATAAAACTGTGACGTTCTAGTTTCTCGATAGACGTTCTAACATAGAAATGAGTGATGGCAGTGTGCTTTCCAGATCATCTGCTCTTGAAAATTATCCTGATGACCATGCATACCTAAGGTTTGAGTATGTCAAGGTCGCTCAAAAAACTATGAGAGAGTCATAACTTTACATCCTATCGAGCATGAAAACATTTGCCCTTGATTGTTATGACTATATCACTCAATAATTGGAACCTTTAGCACAGATTAAATTTTCTGGATCACCTTTCTTTGAGGAGACAAGCTACAGGCTAATGTACACACCACACTACTTTTAAGAATAATAATTCAGCTACAAGATGCATGCATTTCAGATGCGCAGCAAGGCTATAATTTTCAATTTGAACAGTACTTTCAAAACATCTCTTATAATGGACCCAAGCAACTATTGTTATCTATCAGAAATTATGGGCTTGCTTGCAATTATCAATGATGCCCCTATGTTTCCCAACTCCACAGCTTTTGCAATGATGCTCTGTGGTTTGTTGTAAATGCATCCTCACTACTTTTTAAATGATTACTTTCTCAACCCACTAAGATTCCCTCTCATTGATGTTCTGAATTGGTGTGCGTTTGACAATAAGTCCAGGAGCTATATAGTATCTCGCATTCAGTAACTTGATATATTTGAGAGAGATCTCACCAGAGTAGAAAGTCTTTGCATGTTTCTTAAAAGCAATAAAGCATATTTTGAAGAGTTATTTAAGAAAAAGGCACTATATTCGTCGAACTGCTTTTTAAAAACTGCGACAATAAAATTCCTCAAAGTCACTTTGTAGTTATTAGATGCGATAAGTTTGGTCAACTCTAATATATGAGCAATAGATACAACAAACTAACCAAACTTCCTGTTGAAATAAAGGACTTTGATGGTAAAAATACATGGATCAATAATCTCATTCTCGAACTGACTAAAGACTCTGGAATACGCGCAGGAAGTAAAATTGTATTTTGTATCAATATTTACTAATGCATAAGATACTTAAAGCCACAGCTATCAATTCTAGGAGGATAAGCAGACACTCGCATTCTGGCAAGAGAATTCTTTTAGAGATTTTTCAGTTGGTAAGTTTTGTTAAATTATTAATTACTATAGGTATTCCTGCAAAGAGTTGCCGTTTGCAATTGCTGACTTGAAACGCTCAATAGATTACTTAAAGACTCAGACTGCTGTCTCACTTATGAAAATGCTAGCGACATCGATTATAGTGATGAAGACAATGAACCAACTGAGTTCATCAATCAAAGCCCTGAAGATATTCTCTCAATCAGCAATATTTAAGAGAAGTTGACAACTTTTTCAAACATAATGAAAGACCCTTCTCATTGTGCAAGTAAGTATACTGTTTTAACTAAATAATTACCTTAGGTTTTCATTGCAATAAATTAGCTGGTATTATCGATCCAAGAAGCTAACTATACGATCCCTATCAAGTTATCGACTTAAGTTTATAACTAGCTGATACCATCTCTCTCTTTACCAAGCAATCTCGCTAACTTTAAAATGGATTACAATAAAAACTATTCAATTTCGGCAAGGATTTTTATGCGATGCTGAAAGCATAATTGGATAGTTCCATGATACAGTAGAATGCCAATTTGTATTATTGGCATAGTGAAAGGTAAGATTTGTTATTATTTAAAGCATGTTATATTTTAGGCTTGGAGATATTTTAACAGATAGGAGGTAATTCAATATCGAGCAACTAAACGTTCAACTTCCTTCAGACTTAAGAGCCGCGATTGAGACCACGAAATTTATGGCATCAACTTAAAAAGCTAAGCAGCCTTTGCCACCTATATAAACCAAAATTTGCATTCTCACACGCTACCAAGAGGATTTCTGTGATGTGGTTTAGAATCAAATTCTCTTACCAATCGAGTTGCCTACCACAAAAATATCTCTAAAGAAGAGTCTACTTTTCATATAAATCCCATGATATGCAAGCTTAGCAAATTGTTTCCTTAATTGGTTTACAAATAAAATACGATTCAGCAAACTATAGAGTAAGTTAGTTCTCTCTAAAATTTATTTAGATCTTAAACTCGTGAAGTTGGGGCTCGTGAGAGCATCCTTGGCAAGAGACTTAATAATCCTAGCGATTAATACTCTCAGAACAGGTCCAGTCAAAGTTAGTTAAGCCAAATCAAGCACGAGTCTTCTGCTTTATAGCAATATCAAAGATACTATGGGTCTCAAAACAATTAGTTTGGACTATGTAATTAGTCGCAGCAAAACAGCTTTGTTATGCAGTAAAACTACTCTTAATAGTAAACCCCATATCAACAATTCCCACAAACACCCCATAATAGAAACTCAAACATCTAGATCCAGCTAAACAATAATCAGGATTAGATAAATAATAACGCAACGAATTGCTCGTCCAAGAATATGAACTCGTTAGACAACAGCTAAGGAGGAAACTAAGAAAATAATATGAGTCATTCTATCGGTAGCTCCTCTAGCTCATAAATCACCAGTGTGAAAAGTGATTAGAAATAAGGTTCCTTACAAGGCTAAACTTCCAGAAAAAGGTTGAAGAGGAATAACAACAGGAGATCTAGTTCTAATGAAAATTCTAAGCATTAGGATTAAGTAAACTAATAGTTAAACATAGATGAAGCTGACTCTAACCACAGAAAAACCTAAACTGAATCGAGTCCTTCAAACAAAAGTCAGAAGAAAGAATAATAAGATGAAGAATATATCTTAAGACACTCTTAAGATGAGTAAAACTCCTAGCCAAATAATGCAAATGTTCTAGGATTGACCGACACAGACGCTCATCAAAGTGCATTCTTCGCTTATCCTGAAAATCCTTCTACTCCAAACAAATTTCAACAATTAGTTGGCGATTTGATGCAACCAACTTAATAAGCCGATTAGGAGACAGAAAGCTTAGTTTATTACGAGATTCGATTCCAGTCCCCAACTTGAATAGATAAAGCTAGAATAGCTAATAATAACTACCAAAAACCCCATATTTGACCAATCCTTGCTTTTCTAAAGTCACTTCTCCAAATCCTTACGATTCAAATTTCATTGGTTCTAACAATTAAGGTGCCCAGTTTCTGATTTAATCCCATGATCAGGGTTATGAAAATTGCAGCAATAATCTTATTTAATAACCTCTCAATCTACCATCGCATTCTCAATAGATGTTTAACAATTAAATAAGCTAGCAGCAATTAAATAATCTCATGCCTAATAATATATATGGAGATGGCTCAATGCTTTCAAGCGCTCATCTAAATTATTAGTAGAATGCATTCCTTTAATCCAAAATCCTTGATGATCAGCAGAGGATACAAGCTAATAATAAAGTACAATCACCATAACATAGATAAGGGACTATTTCAATATTTTCTCCATTTTCAAAGTTTTCATAAAAGAAAAGTACACCATAACAGCTTCCATAAAAAATGTTACTTCTCAAATCTGAGCAAAGCGTTGAAAATTAAGAAAATTAAATCTTAACTAACTCAGCTTTTGCACTTAAAGTAATTGCACAATAGTCACCCCAGCAGGAGAACAATTTCCAAAGTTCATTGCTAAATGGAAATGATGAGGATGATCAGAACTAGATGGAGATTTCGCCTTCTAGGCAACCAACATCATCTCCTCGATTTGCAAGCAATCAGAATTTAACTTAAGAACTTTATGAAAACTCCTTCGCATAATAAAACTAACAGGCTTAAAATTAAGGTCAATTGTAGCAGTAGGAGCAACAAAACTTGATTGAAGTGCAGTAACAATTTGAAATAGATTAGTAGCTTGAAAATGATCAGACGTGCTGAGGAACAAAAAAGAATAGCAGAGGAGTAGAGAATTGCTGAACAGAAGCAAATGGTAGAGTTGAAGGAACTTGCAAAGTAGGAGTTAGCCGAAAATCAAAGAATTGCAGAAGAGAAGAGAATTCAATAGGAGAAAGAACTTGAAGAGTAGCAAATTGCTGAAGAGAGGAAGATTGCTGACGAGGAGAGAATTGCACACGAGAAAAAACTTGAAGAGTAGAAAGTTGCTGAAGAGAAGAGAATCGCTGTAGAGAAAGAACTTGCAGAGAAGAAAATTGTTGAAGAGAGGAAGATTGCTGAAGAGAAGTAAAATTGCAGAAGAGATGAGGATTGCTGAAAAGAAGAGAGTTGCTGACGAGGAGAGAATTGCAGAAGAGATGAGGATTGCTGAAGAGGAGAAACTGGCCAAGGAAAGGCTTCTTGCAGAAGAACAGCAACGACTTGCTTCAGATTAACTGGTGTAGTAACAAAAGTTGCAAGAGCAATAACAGTAACTCCAACAGTAAGAGCAACAATAAATCATTCAGCAATCGTAATAGATTGAAATGCCATAAACAAAGTTGACAGTTTCAAATCCTCAACTTCAGAATGATTCTCAGATTGCTAATCAAGATTCTCAATTGAAGTAGCACTTACCTCAAAGTTAGCAAGATCAAATCAAGCAAGATAGCAACTAGTTGAAGGATCAAGTTGCAGATTCAGATTCATTGAAAGAGGAGCAGAGTAAAGGAGATGAAAGTAAGGTGAAAGATTAGATTCAAAAGTCTTAGCCTGGAACTCAACAGGTCTCATAGCACAGCAATAACTTGAAATGCTAAACGAGATTTCTTAAATCAACTTACAAGAGGAGAAGAATCATGATCAAGATGGCCAGCTGTAAGTTGAGCAACAACCTCCATAGGTATTGCAGTCCCAACAAAATCAACCCCTAGATTCCATCAACGGGTAAGCAGCAGATTAGATTCAACCTAATCCTCCCAAAGACTCTGAATAAGAACAACATTCAGATGTGAAAGAAGCTGAAGTTGTCCCTCCTAATGATTGAGATATCTGTTTCCTACTTATAATATTTCACAAGTATATTTTCCAATGTAGCTTTAGAGTTTGATTTTAGTATAACTTAATTTTGAATCAAACACTCCTTTGCCAATTTAAAACATTCTTTATTTATACATAATTATATTAAGCTCAATATTGAGCTCTCTTAAGACTATTATATTATGTTAATATTATTAATTATCAAACTTGCTAATGCAGCGCTCCTTCATAACAGATTCGCGAGGATAAGTTCTCACTGGAACTTAAGTGCTTCAATTCATGGATCAGTCACTTGAGCAATACACAATCGTCTTTGGCATTCAACTTGCCTTCACACTATCAGAACCATATAAATCTAAGGTCTATTCCTGGGTGACAACTAAGAGCTTATCTAATTTGTGATCGAAATCATGAACTTCAGGTACAGACCTGCTTAAACATAAGAGATGGGTTGAGCAATACATTACAAACCTAAACAAGCTTAGAACTATTATGTTTGATTAAATGCAACTGTTAAGCAATATAATATAAAAAGAGGTTCATGCAACCTCCCAATTGATGCTTTATTATTAATAAGTTATTATTTTATAATCAAAAATTAAATCAAAGAATGAAGTCAAGCAAAACTACGAAGCAGCACTGCTTCACTTTCAATCATTCATCTAAAGCACCTGGTGGATACATCTTAGAAATATATAAGGCAAGTAATTTAGCAATGTTGATGCATTCGCAAAGTATAGGTGATCGACGAGCGATTCAAGCGCACATTTAAGTTTTAAGTTGATCCGCAAAGAGGCTTCAAGAATGTTGTAATTTTGGAGGCTGCAGAGAGCGAACCAGTTGTTGCTGTAACCTATAAGTGGTGTGGATATCACAACGTATGGATTTATCCATTCAAGAAGGAAGACCCATACATGCACTAAGTGTATATACTTCTTGATCCTGAAGATTCTTCTGATGGTTGGTTCTTCAGCTTTGATAATGACAGTCTAATTCAAGTAGAGTAAGGAATTTAAATCAAACTATTGCTAACGCGCAATTTATAGTTAAATCAAGGGAGAATACAGGAAGACTATAAATAAGTATGATGAAGAAGTGAGAAAGCAGTTGACTTCGCAAGAAATGCCAGAACCCTAAGAATACGTTGGAGCAGTACTATCGCTGTGTGATTAAGATGAATAAATAACTATTAAAGCAGTTAAGTTGCACTGGTGATTAAACCCTTTATACCCTACACTTTGTTAAATTACCCAAGTATATACTAATTATGCTTTAAAGCGCTAAATTTAATTACACTAAGTTAAACAAAATTGTCTTTATTAGCCAAAGTAGTAATTACACTTTAAGAGTGATTTATAATTGTTTAATGTTTAGTTATTCTATAATTTAAAAGAAATGCTTTTAGTACTAAATGAAAACCTCTCTAAAATTTACACTATTCTGAAACCTACATTTATTTCTCAAACTAATCAGTGATTATAAAATTATCTAAAAACTATTGAATTCCTTAAACTATCATAATCAAAATCAAACTACTTTGATTGTTTCAGACTAATTGTTTCAAAAATAATTATACCTATTTTCTAGCCTTCTACCTAACTATTGATTATTAAAATCAGAAACTAAACAAGTAACTTAACTAATAGCAACATATAATGAGTATTCTTCCATCTCTAAATGATTTTCCTGGGATTATTAGTGATTTTGATAATGGCTTCAATCAATATGAAGCTGATGTTGATCAAGCTATCTGTAATACCATGACAATATTAATAAAGTTATCTATATTAAGATTAAAAGGGAAAATGTAATAAAGAATTGGTTGCTAAAATCAATAAGTGTTACCTGAATTGAAGTAGTTTAATTAGAGAGCTCTCCTACTGAATGCGCGCATTTCGTGTTTCCAATTTAGATTCTATAAAAAAATTAAAAATAATACTTCGCCTTTAAAATTACTGCTTTGATTTGTCTTCTGATAATGATCACTGCTTCTGATTCCTCAATTTCACTGATGCTAGAACTTACCATTTTTTAAAAGATTAAACAAGTCAGGATGAGTTTCTTCGTGCTTCCCCTTGGTACACACCAGTGAATCAAAGCTTCCAATATCAATTGATTCAAAGATGTGAAGGTTGGCTACTGCTCAGCTAGCGTCTTCCAGTACCCACTAGTGAGAGTGATCTCCGAGCAAGAACGAATAAAATTTCCAATATATTTTAAGCATTCTCACCCCCTCAATCCAGTCAAAAAAAAGCTTCCAATATCATTTAGTTGACCACCCGAAACTCATCCTAAATTAATTATGACACTATCTCGCTTAAGTAGGGTTGCAGTACTACCACTCATTTAAATTTCTAGTGGTTGACAAGCTGCGATTAAGAGCTACTTGATTTTGATTTGAGTAACTCAGAGATTTAATTTTTTATTTTTGCTTTTTGATTTTTAGTATCTCTCAATTTAGGCAATTCTAAAATATGTAAGGCCTTAGATTTTTTAACTAAATCAACTTTAGAATTAACAAGCACATATTCATTATCAATCTTAATGCTTTAAGTAAGCAACGCATTAGCTATTTAATTAATCACAACCTCTGGTTTTAAAATCATAGAATTGCTAAGATTTAAATTAGGGAAAAATCTGGCAAAATATAATTACTGGTTTCTTCAAATTATGTAAATTTCCTATACGCTCTAGGTATCCAACCATTTGCAGTAGTAGGACCCTTTGCAATTATATCATATAGAGCATGCCTATTTTTATTTAATAATCGATTAAATTAGGAACTACTGAACTTAGAGAGCTAGAAAGCTTTGAGTGTTAAACCCGAAAGTGTAGAGATTTGTTTGAAACTTTTTGTAAATAAACAACTTATACTCTTAAATGGAGGGTATCCAACATAGGCTGCGGCTGGACCCTAATGCTCCCGAGTAGAAGGAGCATGTTAGATATTGGCTATGATAAAAGTTAGGAAGGAGTCTTAAGTAAGGGCAGCAAAAAATCAAGAGGCAAAAGTTTGATCTTTGCTCAAATTTGCGAAATTTTAATGTGATAATGAATTATGAAATTCGCTGGCTTAAATAGGCCTGGAACCATACAATCTGGAGTCATGCAGCTGGATTCATACAACTGGAGCTGTACAACTTGGATTCTTACAACCTAAGGTTGAGTCTTGCATATTTTGTCTCTAATGCAGCTATACAACTTTATGTTGAGCAATTAACATACTCAGTGATTTCTTAATACACTTTTGCATGAATTTTGGAGATATCTTCAGGACATCTTCCTGGAACCATACAACCTGGAGATATCTTCAGGATATCTTCATCTGGAACCATACAACCTTAGAGTGGATTCTTACAACTTAGCATCTATAATTCGACTAAACCACCTCAAATAGAACTCTATCACTTATATATGATGTTGCTATACTCTATTGCATTGATTGGAGGTGTTATGGAGGTATAGTGATTAGAAGGGGTAAGAAATGACAAGTTTGACTTTAGAGAGGTTTTTGACTTCATAACCATAGTATCGCTAAGAATTTAGGTCTATTCTCAAACTAAAGACCAATTGACTTAACATACCCAACTCTCACCCAATCATGCCAAACCCATCCAAATCATCATTAATCGTATCAGAGGCATCGAAAACATCATTAGAGTTGAAGTCAGAGCTCTTAGGCAAAAATCGATGTTTCAAGATAGATACTCAAACTGTTGGTTTGAAAGCTGTTATTAAATGTCATGAAATACTAAGAATTTTTGAAGTTTGGCCTCTTATATTCTAACCCATATACTTCAGATCAGCTTGTATTTGCATTTATATATGCATCACTGTTGTGTTGTATCATATCAATAAAGTAAGGCTCGCCAATCATAAAGTAGGCAGAGCTATAAGCAATATTATCGAAAATTTTCACAAGCCTTGAAATTTGAGATATCTTCAGGATATCTTCCTGGAACCATACAACCTAAGGGTGGAACCATACACTCAAAACCAAAAATTTGATAAAATCTCATAATAATGCAAAATTTTTGCCTCATATATGTGCATATAAATATTGCAATCGATTGCTGCATTATTTAGTCATTGAGGAGAGTGCAATCACAAAGTATGATATAAAGGAAAATTAGATTAAAGAGTATAGTGCAAGAGATTAGGTTGTGAATGTATTAGGGAAGGGATTATTAATAGTTTGCGAATTAGTCACTGACTGTTGTTTAAGAACGCGATTTCATCCTAAAGGTGCATGATATGTCTTGGGTAGTCTGCTTCAATCATACCTAAGAGTTCATTAGCAACATCTTTGATAGTGATCTTGCCAGACCAGAGTCGTTGCACTTAGCCATAGCCTTTGAATTGATTTCCATACGCTGGAGCTGCCTACTCTTCATCAGAAAGAAATTCGTCTTTACAAACCTTCAAAATCAATTTGTTTTAACCTGGCTTTAGCACTAAGTATAGAATGAAAGCAATTGGCTTGTTCAAGTATTCGTTAGATTGATGAATTGATTTGTCGTCTCTGGCTGCTTGCTGCACTTCATTGGAAACTACACTAAAGCCACTCCAAGGTTTGAAGAGGCGATCCTTTTTGAAAGCATAATCTAATCCAGCAATCAACACTTTCATATTGAAGGAAGATGGCCCAACTAGATATCTCATGATATTTTGATGAGGAGCGAATATGCCTCGCTACATTAGTTCAAGATTTGCAATACATACTCCTATAGCTATTCTTAGTCTGTAAACATGCTTGAGCTTTGCTGAATTCATCAGGAATTTCCCAAGAGGGTAGAATTTCTAGTTTATTCTGAAGCTTTAAATGAATAAACTTTCATCACTGTCAAAGAAAAGATTTTGGCAAGGCAGAATGAACTTGGCGTCTTTATGGTCTTTTAATAAGTTGAATTCGTGATTTGCTCTATTCTTAGCGTGCTGCCCTTAATAAAGCTTCAACCAACTGTAAGATTTAATCGTTTTGTGTATCGTTCATTTGGAAGACTATCTCTTTGGTTGTTTGCACATACATTATCTAGATATTTTCAAACCCCAAGAAGTTCAAGAACTTTGCAAGAGTCTTCACGTAATCGTCTTCATCGTCTTTAAATGATAAGAAACCCTGTTTTATGATTTGGTTCATTTAGTTGTAATACTGAAAGTAGGAAGCTGTACTATTATTATTCAGCAAATCTTAGCGCCCAACACCAATAAAACTCAAGTTTGACTCAGAGTTTAGTCTTAAATTTAAAACTTTTGCATTATCAATCCAAGAACAAGAATTTGACTTTCCTGATTGCGATCCATAGTCTTGCTTGCTATTCTTTGCTGATTGTACCTTCTGTGGTGTTATCACGCAATCAACTTCTAAATAAAGAATAAATCTCAAATCGAATACATCTAAATTATTATTGCTGCTACTGATGCTGCTTCTAATACTACTGCTGCTAATTGAGTCTGCTTAAGACATCGACTTTTTCATTTCTTCGTCATATTTATTATTCTAGCTTGCAATTAATGCTTGCGCATTAAAATATCAACTCATTCTATATCCATTGGTTGATTAGCAATACTTGCAAAAAATAGATGAGGATAAATTAAAATTCAAGACTTAATACTTCATTAGCTGGATTGATTTTAAAGTATGTAATCTAAAAAAATGATACAGTTGATATACTTACTCTGTTTGGATATGAAGGGTTAAGGTATTGAGGAATATTGTATGCAAGGTAGAGAGCAGTGTATTTACCACCTCTCACAAAAGCTATTAGATAGGATCATTGTGCATTGCGTTTACATAATAAATAGGGATATTGTTAACACCTCTGATAACTCTCACGAATCCATTCGCATTCCAATGAATAACCCCAGGAGTTTAGATAATTTAGCATTAGTTCTATTGCAAACCATAATCAACTACTGAAGCATATAATCGTCAATAGAATTTTCTTGATTCTATCTTTAAGTGTTGCATTAATCAGAGGAGTTGAATTTATGAAATCATTGCAAATTATTTGCAGTTCTTGCAGAAGTTGATTGGAGCGCATTCAACACTATTGAAGTTGAATCTTGAATGATAGGTAGGGCAAGTATCACAACGATATAAGATTAGTGCATGAATTGATAGACAGCGACAGCATTGCAAGACAAACTCCTCAGATATGCGAACTACTCTTCTTCAATGCCATTTAAATTGATATCTGTTAATTTTTAATATATAATATACTAATTAATCTCAAAGTGTGATTTATATGATTTCGATTAATTTTAAAATAATAACTTAACAGGCAGAGGTACATAATGGTAGAATAATCTAAAAATCAACACTTTTGGCATCGATAAGCATGCCTCCCTATAATTGGATGTATAATCTGAAAATCCTTATGATTATACTGAGTTTCGTTATAAAAATGATTTTCAACTAATTTTGATGGATGAATATGATTCTACTATATATTTTTATTGAAAGCAAGAACCAACATACAGTGTTGGATCTTCCGCAGGCTGCATTCAATAAAAACATATAGTAGAATCATATTCATCCATCAAAATTAGTTGAAAATCATTTTTATAACGAAACTCAGCATAATCATAAGGATTCTCAGATTATACATCCAACAATAGGGAGGCATGCTTATCAATGCCAAAAGTGTTAATTTTAAGATTATTCTACCATTATAAACCTCTGCCTGTTAAGTTATTATTATAAAATCAATCGAAATCATATAAATCACACTTTGAGATAATTAGTATATTATATATTAAAAATAAACAGATATCAATTTAAATGGCAGTGAAGAAGAGTAGTTCACATATCTGAGGAGTTTGTCTTGCAATGCTGTCGCTGTCTATCAATTCATGCACTAATCTTATATCGTTGTGATACTTGCCCTACCTATCATTCAAGATTCAACTTCAATAGTGTTGAATGCGCTCCAATCAACTTCTGCAAGAACTGCAAATAATTTGCAATGATTTCATAAATTTCAACTCCTCTGATTAATGCAACACTTAAAGATAAAATCAAGAAAATTCTATTGACGATTAGATGCTTCAGTAGTTGATTAGGGTTTGCAATAGAACTAATACTAAATTATCTAAACTCCTGGGGTTATTCACTGGAATGCGAATGGATTCGTGAGAGTTATCAGAGGTGTTAACAATATCCCTATTTATTATGTAAACGCAATGCACAATGATCCTATATAATAGCCTTTGTGAGAGGTGGTAAATACACTGCTCTCTACCTTGCATACAACATTCCTCAATACCTTAACCCTTCATATCCAAACAGAGTAAGTATATCAACTGAATAATTTATTTAGATTACATACTTTAAAATCAATCCAGCTAATAAAGTATTAAGTCTTAAATTTTAATTTATCCTCATCTATTTTTGCAAGTATTGCTAATCAACCAATGGATATAGAATGAGTTGATATTATAATGCGCAAGCATTAATTGCAAGCTAGAATAATAAATATGACGAAGAAATGAAAAAGTCGATGTCTATAGCAGACTCAATTAGCAGTAGTAGTATTAGAAGCAGCATCAGTAGCAGTAGCAGCAATAATAATTTAGATGTATTCGATTTGAGATTTATTCTTTATTTAGAAGTTGATTGCGTGATAACACCACAGAAGGTTCAATCAGCAAAGAATAGCAAGCAAGACCATGGATCGCAATTAGTAAAGTCAAATTATGAACCTTGGATTGATGATGCAAAAGTTTTAAATTTAAGACTAAACTCTGAGTCAAACTTGAGTTATATTGGTGTTGGGCGCTAAGACCTGCTGAATAATAATAGTACAGCTTCCTACTTTCAGTATTACAACTAAATGAACCAAATCATAAAACAGGGCATCTTATCATTTAAAGACGATGAAGACGATTACGTGAAGACTCTTGCAAAGTTCTTGAACTTCTTGGGGTTTGAAAATATCTAGATAATGTATGTGCAAACAACCAAAGAGATAGTCTTCCAAATGAATGATATATAAAACGATTAATCTTACAGTTGGTTGAAGCTTTATTAAGGGCAGCACGCTAAGAATAGAGCAAATCACGAATTCAACTTATTAAAAGACCATAAAGACGCCAAGTTCATTCTGCCTTGCCAAAATCTTTCTTTGACAGTGATGAAAGTTTATTCATTTAAAGCTTCAGAATAAACTAGAAATTCTACCCTCTTGGGAAATTCCTGATGAATGCAGCAAAGCTCAAGCATGTTTACAGACTAAGAATAGCTATAGGAGTATGTATTGCAAATCTTGAACTAATGTAGCGAGGCATATTCGCTCCTCATCAAAATATCATGAGATATCTAGCTTGGGCCATCTTCCTTCAATATGAAAGTGTTGATTGCTGGATTAGATTATGCTTTCAAAAAGGATCGACTCTTCAAACCTTGGAGTGGCTTTAGTGTAGTTTCCAATGAAGTCCAGCAAGCAGCCAGAGACGACAAATCAATTCATCAATCTAACGAATACTTGAACAAGCCAATTGCTTTCATTCTATACTTAGTGCTAAAGCCAGGTTAAAACAATTTGATTCTGAATGTTTGTAAAGACGAATTTCTTTCTGATGAAGAGAAGGCAGCTCCAGCGTATGGAAATCAATTCAAAGGCTATGCTAAGTGCAACGACTCTTGTCTGGCAAGATCACTATCAAATATGTTGCTAATGAACTCTTAGGCATGATTGAAGTAGACTACCCAAGACATATCATGCACCTTAAGAATGAAATCGCGTTCATAAACAACTAATAAAATGCGCGCATTCATTAGATTCATTAGAGAGCTCTCGGGATCAAATCAATTTAATAGACCCTCAATTATTTTTATTAACTAATTTTATAGGACATAATTATATTAAGTGAAGTCATTATCCAAATCTCCAATAATCTTAGGGAAGTAATTTTAAGAGATGCAAGTAAATTTAAAATCTTCTATTGTGACTGAAATAGGTTACCAAGCATAATTTTTAGGTCTTATAATAGCTAGTTAGTTTCAATTTATTATTGATCTTATTATTAAGCTAGCCTTGAAACAAATAATTAAAATGGAGATGATTGTTAGATAATCAACTGTAGTTGCAATTAAACTAAATATATAGTTTTAGATGTTAGGTTAGGGAGCTAAGAAGATTTAATTTATTTGATAATCTAAATTAGTTTGAGTGAAAAATGTATGAATTAGCAGATTGTTAATCATAGAGAGGTTTTAATAGCTGTAAAAGAATTGCTTTTAAATTATAAATTACTAAACATTAAAAAGTAATTATATAACACTCTTAAAGTGTAATTACTACTTTGGCTTATAAAGACAATTTTGTTTAACTTAGTATAATTAAAATTAGCGCTTTAAAGCATAATTAGTAAATACTTGGGTAATTTAGCAAAGTGTAGGGTATAAAGGGCTTAATCACCAGTGCAACTTAACTACTTTAAAAATTATTTATTCAACTTAATCACACAGCGAAAGTTACTGCTCCAACGAATTCTTAAGGTTCTGGCAATTCTTGCAATGTCAACTAATTTCTAACTTCTGCATCATACTTATTTATTGTATTTCTGTATTCTCCCTTGATTTAGCTATAAATTGCGCGTTAGCAATAATTTCAAATTATAGACTTACTCTACTTGAATTAGACTGTCATTATCAAAGCTGAAGAACCAACCATCAGAAGAATCCTCAGGATCAAGAAGTATATACACTTAGTGCATGTATGGGTCTTCCTTCTTGAATGGATAAATCCATACGTTGTGATATCCTCACCACTTATAGGTTACTGCAACAACTGGTTCGTTCTCTGCAACCTCCAAATTTACAACATTCTTGAAGCCTCTTTGCGGATCAACTTAAAACTTGAATGTGCGCTTGAATCGCTCGTCGATCACCTACACTTTGCGAATGCATCAACATTGCTAAATTACTTGCCTGATATATTTCTACGATGTATCCACCAGGTGCTTTAGATTAATGCATGAAAGTGAAGCAGTGCTGCTTCGTAGTTTTGCTTGACTTCATTCTTTGATTTAATTTTTGATTATAAAATAATAACTTATTAATAATAAAGCATCAATTGCGAGGTTGCATGAACCTCTTTTTGCATATTATATTGCTTAACAGTTGCAATTAATCAAACATAATAATTCTAAGCTTGTTTAGGTTTGCAATGCATTGCTCAACCCATCTCTTATGTTTAAGCAGGTCTGTACCTGAAGTTCATGATTTCGATCACAAATTAGATAGCTCTTAGTTGTCACCCATGAATAGACTTTGGATTTATATAGTTCTGATAGTGTGAAAGGCAAGCTGAATGCCAAAGACAATTGTGTATTGCTCAAGTGACTGATCCATGACTTGTAGCACTTAAGTTCCAGTGAGAACTTATCCTCGCGAATCTGTTATGAAGGAGCGCTGCATTAGCAAGTTTGATAATTAATAATATTAACATAATATAATAGTCTTAAGATAGCTCAATATTAAATTTAATATAAGCATGTAGTTATAAGATTATTTAAGCTATCAATGAAAATCTTGAATTTTAAAATATACTATTACACTAAGTTATTATATTAAATACTTCTAATTTAAAAATGAAAGCAGCGCTAAAATCGAATCTCCTTAGCGAGCAATCTGAAAAACTATCGCAATCTTTGCAAGAGCTATCGCAACACTCGATCGTCAGTGACGATCATCTAAGCCAGCATTCATTTCAAAATATCAAGCAAAGTTGAGTCAAGGTTTAAGATAAGCAAATTACAAAGTGGGGTCCTGTGATTTTAGGAAAGAATTTTGTGCAAGTGGTTACTCCTGGAAAATATTCATACAATACTGGAACTCTGCTCAACTCTGGTGAGGTTCCTCCTCAAGTGGGTTCCTTGCAAGGAGGGTTGATCATATAGATGCCATTAGAAGGAATCGATGCATATTTGAAAGATGTTATAGATTGAAGAGCTTGCTCAACGACGATTCACTCTGCTAATACCTTGAGCAGTTCTTAAATAATTTTCGCAAATCAAAGTTGGTAAGTAGAATAATCTAAAATTTAAGAATCACTCTAATCCAAATTATATTTAGATATCTGGATCTACTAAAGATAAGCAATCAACGCAATTGATTCAAACTGGATTTCTATCTCTGATTTAAAATTCAAAGCAGCTAAACTCTAATCATCTTTAAGAAAGCATCCCTATTTAAAGCCTCGAGAAGCAAAGCTTGCACATAAGCGACTTGAGATAGTAAGAATGTATATGGAAGATTAGTTGAAGCCAAAGTAAATTTTTAAGAAGTTGCGAGTGACAGCAGAGTTTGTATCAAGAACTGTTGAGAAGTTTAAGCATGAGTTGAAAACCAAAGTATTGCATCCTTAAAAACCAAAAAATCTGGCAAGAGAAGGGAGAGAGATAATGAGCAGCTGGTTGCTGCTGTTGGCGAATGCATCGAAGAAGTTGGGATTTATCAGTGCACTTGGTAAGAAATATTCACAATCGATTGCAAGAAATGAAAACGAGCTTGCCATTAAAGTATACATTCAAAGTGCCTTGCATCTCAACAATACATAAAATTCTCAAAGAGTAGTTTCATTTGAAGTTTGGGAAGACAGAGGCGGCGAATGTTAAATATAGAGATCCTGCTTATAATAGCAAGCGCTTATGGGTGAGTCGACTATTATCATAGTTCTTAAGAGAGGATGCAGTAATAATATCAGTTGATGAAAGCAACTTCAGATCAGACTACTTACCCCTTAAGCAGTGGGCACTAAATTAGAAGATTATCTTGGGTAAGAGGAAGACTAACGATAGTAAAATGATTGCAACCAAGAGGTATAGGAGAATCATCGCGTGCGATAAGGAGTTGCAGTATGGAGGAATGCTGCTTGGATAGAAATTGAATGAATCGTATTCTTCAGGATCATAGAAATAGTTAAATGCAATCTCATATATAAAATCTAGCCTTCCACTAGCTGAAATCAGCTCTTAAAATATTTCAGTGCAAGATGATAACAACGATTCATAAGCAAGTATCCAGCATTCATCAAGAACACTTAAGGCAAAGTCAATCTCAAGACTACATTCTAGCACCAGTAGTTTAAATAAGTTGGCTAAACAATCGATTTTGTTGAAATCTGAAAAATCATCTATCAGTTCTAAAGTAAGCCATTTGATCATAGTTTTGATTGAACAACTTATAGAAGTCAGCCATTTTACATACTCCTCCTCGATAGAATTTGAAAGCAAGACAGACATTGAATAACGATCTATCCCCTATTCCTGAAGTTGACGACACTCCCCAAAATCAATCAAGCACTTTGAAGAAGTTCAGAAATATGAAGTTGCAGAGCACTGTCAAGAAAGTCACTTCGGATGATGAACAGATTAAACGAATTCATTCAGGGCTCACGCCATTGATCGACCGAGTATCAAAACTAAAGTTGCAATCGACTTTGAAGAAATCAAGCAGGTCTTTGTTAAGTTCGAGATAGAGAGAAGTGATTCAGCTAACTCCTAGAAAGCTATCGCTCTCAGTATTAAGCAGCTCGAATATAGATGAGAGTAAGTACAAGAAGTTGAATTTGCAAGTTGATGGTTGGTGCATGTTGATAGTCTATGATATGTTGGTTCTATACCTGACTTTGATAAACTATTCTATTGAACTGAGTTGGAGCGATTACTTATCTTTGATAGCATTAAGAGCGAGAGAGATGCAATTGAAAAGTAATATCTGAAAATGATTCGATGATTTAAACTACCATGCTAGATGAAGATACCCTGAAGATATCTCTTGGGTTGCATGGTTCCAATCAAGAGTTGCACGGATCCGCGCTAAGGTTGTATAGATCCATGTTGTATGATTTCAGGATGTATGGATCCAGGTTGTATGAATACAAGTTGTATGGATCTGCTCTTACATTACAGGATTCAGCACTTAGGTTGTATGGTTCCAGATGAAGATACCTTGAAGATATCTCATGGTTGCATGGTTCCAGATTCCACAAAATCAACATATCTAACTTTAGACTCCAAATCATTATGCATACTATCATCAGACTATTATCATGACAACTCTGCTATCGTTCTCAAATTTATTCAACCTCTCTTATAGGTGACCTATAACCAAATCAGAGCCAACTTGAAGAATCAAAGGATGGTATCAAACCCATAGCATTGTTGTCAGATCAAATCCAGCTTAATTTAAACTATAAACCAATCTCACAATATCAAAAGGAAATGCTTGCCAATTTAGGTGATTATGGTTTAAAAGCTAGGCAGTTGTCTATTGAAAAATAAATAATGAAGAGATAGCAATACTCTATGAGTCTGATAGCTGCAATTGCGGTTGATAGAGTGGTATCGACTCAAATAATTGAAGGAGGATTCGATTCAGTACTATTCGAAAACTTTATCTATCAGACGCTAAGAAGTATAAGAACTGACAAAGATTTATGCAATAAGAAGGTGGTGCTCTTGATGGATAATGCGATAATTCATAAATATTCAGAGATGCTTGCGACTGCTCGTCGCTTCAAAGTCAATGTTCTTTTCAACGCAGAATACTCGCCCTGGCTCAACCCAATCGAATAGTTGTTTGCATACATAAAAAAGAACCTCAAGCAGCAGAATATTAATAGCAAGTAAGTATACTATCATAACAAACATTTAGAGTGCAGCTGGTCAAGCGCATCCAAGACATTATAAAAAATATGAACGAGGATGATGTTCGAGGACTCTGGGCATTCAGCATCAAGAAATGGATTCATACTATGAGATATGGCTTTGTTTGAGATACTTCTCAAATCTTAGTATTGCACCTTAAAACATAAATTCTATAAGAGCTTATAATTCTTGCATCATATATACTACTGCAACTACTATTGCTGTTGCTGTTACTGCTGCTACTAATACTGTAATTAAAATAAAACCTCTCTCAATTAAAAAGCGATTTACGTTTTAAAACAAATAGATTAATTATAAATTACTGCATTATTATAATCTCTAATTCATATTTTATAGTTTATTATTACAGTTGAAGTCAAACATGGAAACCAACACTGACTTCCCAATTTTATTGCAAAAATTACAAACCCTATTTGGTTCATTCCTAACTTCGATCAATTTTACGCAAACCTTATTCGAAATCAATTCTATTAGAAATCGAGAAATCACTCAAAAGTTTTCAATTAGT
>ARYC01018788.1:0-87900 GCA_000711775.1 Oxytricha trifallax
AGACTAAGCTTACTTGAGATGAAAGGATGTTTTTGAAGTCCCTACAGCCAGGTATCACTTATTTTAATACCTTGCTTCTCTTTTTCTTCAGGAGAGATGCTGTAGCGTTTCTTATGAGCTTCTTAAATAACTTCATTTAAGTACTCAGGTTTCAGAGTTGCAAGAACACCAAAGAAGAAGTTTCTCTCTGGCAACTTATTTGAGTGCTGTAGCTTTGATGGAAGGTAGATAGCTACGTCTGGATCACTCATAGCATCGTCATATAGGTTTGTCACTGATATTTCAGGGTAGTTAGGTATCTCTATCATCCTAATTTCATTAGACTTAAAAGCTTTTTTCTCTTCACTCAGTAAGGCTTTTAAGAATGAGATTTTAGTTCCTTCCTGGGTTGGCAAGAACAATCCAACTATAATGGATTTATTAATCTTACTTAAGAACTTACCTTGCTATACCAAGTACCTATAGAGGTCCTCTTTACTTCGAAATTTTCCTATTAAATCTTGAGATTAAATTCTCTTCAATGCATCATTCATAGACTCCATCTTGCTTCCTCTTTCTAGAAATGTTAATGAAATTTAAAATTATGGATATCCATTCTAAGTTTATTAAAATCTTACTACTAAATAGGGATGACCTACTGGAGGTCAACCTTGAAAAGATATGAGGAGAAGCATTGAAAAACTTGCTCCAAGTTTCACAGATTGATTTCCATTTTTATCAAACTTTCTCCATTAAATTGCTCCTAATAATGTTTAATTATTTTAGGAGGTCCTCCAAATTAAGTTCGAACTTTATTAGGAGTTAAATTTTAAGGTTAAAACTTAATTAGGAGCAGATTAAATTTAAAAATGCTTAATAATTTTACCTCCAAATTAAGTTCAAACTTGATTTGGAGGACCTCCTAGAGAAGCAAAACTTCATTAGGAGTATTTTAATTTACTAAAATGTATAAAATTCTCATAAAATATGTCAACTTAGAGTCATTTATGGATAGTTAATTTTCTTACCTCTCAGCAAAGAATCTACTAGAGTGTCCTATACTCGACTACTATAGTTTATCAAGGCATATTATATCATTAATATAATGAAATATATCAGCAAACTAAAATGAGCGCTAACCTGTTAAGAAGAGCGGCATTACTTGGATCAAGTTAATAAAAGTTGTCATTCCAGCAACCAAGAAAAGAAGAGACCAGAGAAGCTTGTACTCAGTGGGAGCCTACTTATGACAACTTTGACCTGTCTAGCTTTGAGATTTAAATATAAGTTAAGTAGGAAGTTATCATATAAGCTGTGTAAATTGAGGAGGAGGTTAAACAATCCTCCATAGAGCATTAATAAATAAAAGCCAAAGTTGACTATTAATGCAAAGAATGCAATAAAGTTTTCCCTTACAAGTCAACTTATAAGAGACACTTGAGAGATATACACAACGATATGCCAAGGTTATATCTCAAGCATTAAAAGAAAGATGGGAAGTATGTCTGTGAGTTCTGTGAGAAGCCATATTCTCATACTAGAGACCTCAAAGTTCACTTAAAGAAAAAGCACAATTAAAGTTTTGTCTTTATTCATGAACCTACAGGGAATAGATTCCTCTAAAAGAGAAGATCAAGAAACCCAGTGGAGTCTCTTAGAGTTGAAGTCTAGAAGTAAGTTAAAATGAAGAAAGCAGTCAAGAACTTTCCAGTCTCTGAGATCAATAAAATCATGGTTAAAATAGAGGCAATGAAGATTCCTATATTAAAAATCATTGACTTAGATTCTTGCCTAGAAAGCTATCTCACTCTTGAAGATAAAAGAGAGAAGAGAGTCATTACTGATGACTAATATGCTTACAAGATATATCCATTCAATTACTTCCTTGCTGATGACAAGTTCCAAATGGAATTTGCAAATGAGTATTATGCTCTTTAAAAGGCAAAGTTAAATGAGTGCAGGCATATCATCTAGCTTGATGCTATTTTACTTGGTAAAGATCATGTAGCCTTCAGGCTTCCTTTACTTGAAATGACTTACAGAGAATTCTTATCTGACAATAGATGTCAGAGATAAATTGGCTAGATTGTATAGCAGATAGTTGAGGGGATTGAAGAGCTTCTCAAGCAAGGTTATGTTCATAGAGACTTAAAGCCAGAGAATATCATGTTGAATTTTCAGCCTCTTAGAGTTTATATTATAGACTTCAACAGAGCTCAAAGAGTGCAAGCCTCTGCATAAGGAAATGTATACGGCACTCCTGGATATTTCCCAGAGAGAGAGGATTGGAGAGATGGAGACACTTAATGGGATATCTGGGCTCTAGCAGTTATAATAATAGAGAGCGACATGCCAAGAAACGATTACTTTAGCTGCAGAGGTGAGAGAGATTCTAAGCAGAGAATCAAGCAATATCTCGATAAAAATAAAATAAATGGAGGTCTCAGAGAACTTGCATACTCAACTATTATCAAGCCAAACTAAGAGAATTAACAAACTATAGAACAATCAAACATCAACTTAGAAAGATAAAATTCAGAGAACTGCCACATGACTCAAAGCTTATGTTTGTGTGAAATATTTTAAAAAACTCGCTTGTTATACTCACTTAAATTACTAATATTTAAACATAAAACCCCTACATAAACCCTATAAAAACCCTAATAAAGTATGCCTTAATAGTCTACTTTTATCAATCAAAAACTCAATCAAACTACTGAAAGGGTTTTGGGGTTTTGAGTGTGTCTGAGAGAGCTTTTATTTTTTTTCTAGATTTTTTCAATAACCATAACTAAAATGCTAAACAGCTAGCATGCAGTGATACCTAACAATTAAGGCACTCTTGTGTAATAGCTTTGCTATAGCTACATAATTCAGTACTAGTTTCACTTAGTCTATATTAATACTCATACCATACCTAAGCCTAAGCAGTAAATCTAAATATATCTAATCATAAATAGAGCCTAAATATAGCTAATATTTATTTCTTATTCAGCAAATTGGCCTAATTTCTCTACTAACCCCAATAAGACCCTAAAAATACTCTGTAATTCAAACCATATGTAAACATTTTAAGGGTTTATTTGGTTTATATTGTCTTTTAAATTTATATCTAATTTGAAAAATATTTATTAATTTAAACTCAAGTAATTTAAATTATTAAAAGTAATTAAATCATTAAATTAAGATGATTTCTAAATTTTCCTAAATTTTTGTGATTCTTTAGAATATATAAAATGGTAAAAATATTGTTGTGAAACGTTGTGTTAAACTGAATTATAAAATTTATTCAAAATAAATCAGTTATGAGCTTGCAACTTTGATCTAATGTAATATCTCCAAGTCATTTAAATTCCAGAATTTACTCTTTCTAATTTTACATCATTTATTATTGTATTTTAGGAAAAAAAATAAATTGAATAAAAGAAAAATTAATTCAAAATGTATTAATATTTTGAATTAGTACATTTTTATAATTTTCTTACATTTATAAAGACGAAATAAAAATTAGCAATAAGTGTTGCAAGATTGATAAATGACAATATATTTGGCTTACTGAAAAAATTAAATTGTAAGATATTATTCTTAAATAATTATTTTTTAAAAAATTAAATGTGTCATAAATCTTATTATAAATTAAATAATATTAACGTATCCTTTAAAAACAATCTAAATATTTACTTAAGATAGGTAAGTATTATATCTAAGCATGAAAGCTCAATTTATTATTATGAAAATAATTATATTTAAGATTAAACTGATATATTTTTGAAGTGACTATCACATAATATAATCATAAGTGGAATCTAATTCATACATTGATCATTTTATTTTAGCTTTTAATTGCAAGGTCAAGCTCTTCCTCTGTAATTTTGACTCCATTTTTAATTAAGTCCTATTTCCTTGTTTATGCAGCTTAATATATTGCTTGTTTCACATTAGTATTCCAATATATCTCATTAAAAATACATTTACAAATTTTTTAATATATTTTAGCCAATATTTTAAGGATTTATTAATTTAAATTATATATTTGTAATTTACTTTATATTTAAAATAGCTACCTTTGTTTTATTGTTTAAATGTAAATAAATATATTGCTAAATTGTATTTAATTTTAAATAATCTAAAAGAAAAAGAATAAAATATTTAGCTGATTTATATATCGTATTCCTAAAATAACCCAAATTTGGTTGATATTTTCTGCTATATTTATTAAACTATGTCAATGAATCACATTATAAAATTCTATTTCCTATGAAACTAATTTAGAGTTATCTAATCCATGAATTTAAACAAGCTTAATGTTAAAATTAAATTGCATCAATTTCTTGAAGTAAGTAATCCAATAAACTGTGTTAATGGAATTTATGTCTAGTAATACTTTCCTTGATATTATCATAATATGCATAAACTTACTAAAGCAATATGTTAATTTAAGAAATATTTTGCAACTTAAATTGAATTATAAATTAATAGCACAATTTATATTCTACAAGTTTTTATTAATTTAAAAAGCTAATTGTTTAAATTATTGATGCAATATCTCATTTATTATCATAATTTATTTATTGTTTTTTATGACATATTTTGATTATATATTAAATTATTTTTTTTATTCTTATTAAAATGAATTTCTAAGAATACTCAATGAAGTCGAGGTCTTATTAGGATTTGTTTCTTTATCCTTCTTCTTTAAATTTACTAAAATCAGCATTTTCATCAAGATTGAGGACCTAGAGAATAGCTAGACACTTCTATCTCGCATTGGCACCATTATTACTGGTGATTAAATCCCTTATAATTTATATAAACTTATTGAAATTATTACAGAGCATAGAAAACTACATTAAAAATAAATAATGTCGCAGAATATAGAAAATCATATGCTCGCTATAAGTTAAATAATTAAAATAAAATTAAATATAAATATAAAAATTTAATTAATTTAATAGAAAATATTTTCCTTGCTATGATATTATTGAGAATTGATACTAAAAATTTTAGAAGAATTTAGAATACTTGCATCTGAATTTTTAATATTTGTATATTTATTCAAATTCTCATAAAATTATTTGATTTTAATATGGATTTAACTATTTAGTAGATATTCTTGATTTAAAACTAATAAAGAAACATAGTAGTTAAAATAGTATAACTCGACTATTCAATCGATGTCGTCAAATTATATAAATTTTTTTAAAATTTTTTTTATTAATTTACAGTAAATTAAGTTAATGCCAATTTGAATTATATTTGTACCATTTTGTAGAAAAATAAATAATTATATTTAGTGTAAAGTTGTAAAAAATAATTACAAATTTTCCTTGATAAGTTGCTACATTTTCTTACAATATTTATATATTATTTAAAAATTAAAATGATATACATTCAAGATTAATACTGGGAAGAGTTATTGTAGACATATACAATTTATACTTTAATTATCAGTTAAAAATAATAATCAAACAAATATCAGATTTATTTATTCAATTCGTTAGAAATCAATAAATAATTTTTAGTTTTAAATGTAGTGTTCATATTTATATTGGTAATTTTTGATAAAAATAAAATAAATATTTCACAATTTATATCTTTTTCATTCTTATGATTATTTAAAATAAATTATAACTTTTATCAAACATCTTTCCCTTCAGAATACTTAGTAATATCTTTTGTTCATGCTCATCCATTTGAACTATTTGCGTTTCTTTGCTGAAATGAGTGAAATACTTAAAGTTTATGAATTTAATCTGGCAATCCAATAAACGTGGATAAGGATTACTTTTATCATCATCTTGAATTATTTAAAGAAATTTGAATTTCTTTGCTGATTAAATTAATTTGAAGTCTTATTAATAAATTTTATATTTTCAATTAAAAATAATCTTAAAATCTAATTTTGTTCCAAGCATCAATACTTTTAAGTAAAGTAATACAAAATTAAAATATGAATCTTATAAATAATTAAAAATAATTATTTGAATTGATAATTTCTTGGGACTTATGCACACTAATTAGAAAAATCAGATAATCTAAAATTTTGAATTTCTCACCTCAAACAACTCTCCCCAAATAGCTGCCCGTATACTTTGAAAATTAGCTTTGCCATCTGGATAATGATAGTTGCCATCATATTTATTTAGCCTGGGAACACGCAAAGTTTTCTATAAATTAAAAAAAATTATATTCCCTAAGTATATTTTCATTAAAATTAAATATTTCAGACTATTTTTTAAAAAAAGTCATTTTTCATATTACATATTTAATATTTAAATAACTAATTTACTAAATTTAATTTAATTTTAGTTTATGACATTATATAATTCCATTTCTTTAAATTTCTCAAATTCTTTCCATCTGTCTTCAAGAATCTTCTAAGTTGTCCAAATTTCTCGATCCTTCCATGGTATATCGTAATACATAAAGTATAGGCACTGTTTTATAGATAGAATGTAAAAATAAAATTGAAGAATTAAATTAAAATTTTAATAGATATCTACTTGTAATCTAAACCTATAATATTATTAATTTATTTATAAATAAAATAGACATAACAAAGTAATTAAATTTAAATATTAAACTAACTTATAAAATATATTCAATTAAAATATTTATGAAAAGCTAGATGATAATTATAAATTAAAAATAAACTTGACTATTTTTTCATATCAATAAAATAAAACTTAATTAATTTAAATATATAATTATAATATCTTATTGAAATATAATTATTGTATTGTAACTTACTTTTATATAAAGTGCCCTTTAATTTTTATATACGAATTACAATAAAAATATAGATATATCAATATATCATAGTAATTAAAGACTTTTTTTTAAGTAGCGACAAATATATTAAAAGAACAATTTATTTCCAGTAATTTATTATAAGCTGAAAACTTTTTACATTGAAAATTCAGACACCTTGCCTAAATTATATTGGAATAAAATACTACTAATAAAAATACTTTGAATTAATATAAAGTAAATGTTTCACATTAATGTTCAAGTCTTTAATTGAGAATGGCATCATATAAGTATTTATATCCCAATTATTTGTAAATTGGATTAATGCCAACAGATTTTCTTATTAAATCGTAAGCAATTGGTAGTTGACTCTAATAATCTCCTTATTTCTTTAGCATAGTCAGTTATATAAATAACTTCATTACTTCATACAAATGATTACTAAAATTCTATCAATTTGTTAGTAATTATATAAATAAAACCAAATTAAAAAGAATTTCAAAAATTAAATTAATAATTATCAAACATTTAATCTATATCTATATTTATTATTTCTAATAATTTAAAAGTAAATTTAATTAAGTACTAGGAAGAATTTATATTATAATCAATTAAAGTAGATAATAATTATTCATTTCTTTTATATACTTAAAGAGTTTTAATAATCTCAATTTTTTATACAGAACTTGATAGATTAAAAGCTATTAATTTTTTGATATATCTTTATATTCATTTGTATAAATTATATTATTTAATTTAGAAAATTTGATTAATTTTCATATTAAAAGGTGAGTATCCTTAAAATTTATTAACAAACTCATTTTCTTAATATTCCCGTGAGTTGTAGTAAACATCATTAACTTATTCAACTTTGTTTATTAGTTAATAAATTCTTATCATCATAGATGATTCTTCAATATTCATATTTTTAAACCTTATAAGATAAATTCTTGCGATTGCATTTAGCAATTAGATGTTATTTTTTAAAATAAAATTAATTAGGAAAAATATGAATTAATTTTGAATAAAAATAATTATATAAATATATATCGGATTAAATTTACTGATAAAAATAGTTGATTAGTATTCTTAAAAAAGACTCTTATTTAGCGAAATCAAAATTGAGAAGAAATATGGCAAGAAATTGCAAATCATTATTAAAATGCATAATGATAGAAAGAATAAATTAAAAAAAAAAACCTTTTAATATATAAAATTCTATAATAGGAATGGATATTTGTTCTAACCGAGATACCCCTCCCCACACCCCTCCTCACCCTTAACCGAGATACCCCTCCCCATACCCCCTTCCCACCCCCAACCTATTTTATAATAAAATAATATAATAATTTATAAAATCTTTTATAAATGAGAATTTTATATATAAATCATTATTATTAATTTAAATATAATTAAAATTATTAAGCTTTAATTATAAATAAAAATAATTATTCAATCAATAAAATTTTAAAATTCTATTTATAAAAGATTTTATAAATTATTAAATTATTTTTTTATTATAAAATAGGTTTGGGTGGGGAGGTTTATCTCGGTTAAGGGTGAGGAGGGATATCTCGGTTAGAACAGATATTAAATACAAAAAATTCCATATAGCTATTCTTGGTTATTATTATCACAAACTTTATTATAAAATTTTGAATGATATACTCTTAGATATAACTAAGGATCCAGAGAAACTTCTTAAAACAAGGATATATACCCAATTTATTAGAATTTGAAATTTTTGAATGAACCTTATTCTCAAAAATTAAAACTTTTAATTTTAATGAAGCTATTATAAAAGAGACAATTAAAGCCATTATGCATGGCTCCATATATATTTTTATTTACACATTAAAATATAATTATCTTAAAATTCATAAAGTAAATCATTTTAATAATAACTTAAGGAGCAAATGTCAATGTAGGTTCTTATACTTCTTAGTAAATTGCTGTGACAAATTAATTTAAATTAGATTTAAATTACTAAGTATTTCAAATTATACAAATGATTCCATAGTTTCTAAAACTGATTTTTAAGAACCTGGATTATCATAAATGATCCTCTAAGCAATTTGTGTAAGAGTTAATAAGTAATCCTTTTTATATTTTTGATCAAGATCCTCAGGTTCAATTTTATAGCTAAAACTTATCGTAAATAATTGTACTTTAATAATGTTGATTATATAATTTTTAAAAGAAAAGAAATTGGTAAGATTACACTTTAATTGTTAAAAACACAAATAATCAATTACTAAGAGCTTCCTTTTGTAACATTTTAACAAATACCATATACTAGTAAGAGTTCATTTAAAATAAGAACAATTTAGAATTAATAATTATAATAATTAATTTGATATTATACATCCATAAAAGAGATAATAACTATAAAAAAACTATTTTTTTATTTTTATCTATTCCAAATTCTTAGTAATTCAGTTTTTATTTTTATTCTTTAAAATCTCAATTTTTTAACTAAAATTTTTGCATTTTCTTCTTAATTAAAAAATAAATAATATTATATTTTTTTAATTTTTTTAATATTTATTTATAATTATGAAGTTTTTTTTATCTTATAACAATACAAATATATTCACTCTATTTCATTTTGTTATAACTTCTGAAATTGTTAACTTTCAATATTAAATTTACTATTATTCCTTATTTTTATAGTTAATATTTAATTTTTTAATTATTAAATTTATAATTTAGTAATCCGTACATGAAACTCTGATATAAAAATAAATCTTTAGTTTAATAAAGTTATTTACTTAATAAACTATAGCACTAATTTTATAACTGATACATTAAACTAATTATATAAAACTTTAAATAAATTGGGCATTTTTTATTTCTATAGATTGTATTCTTTAGAATAATTCTAAGGCTAGATTATTATATTCATATGAGAAACCTTTCCTTTCCAATGAACAAAGTATTTTAGGATATTAAATTATATTGTATAATAATGTAGATGAATTATATTTTTTTATTTTTTTTATTTATTAATTTAATTAGAGAAAAAAATTGAATATGATTATATAAAATAAGATATTAAAATTATTTTAAACAACTCAATCTAATATTTATATTTTTTAAAAAAAAAGAATTTTTAAAAAGATAAGAATCATATATTATTCAATAAAAATGAAATTTATCATTGTATAATAGTTTTTAACCTACTTATAATTTAAGATTTATTATATAGTTGTTTAAATTTTACTATTTAAGAATTTTATATATTAAAAATAGTAAAATTATATTAATTAAATTTTTAATTTGGTATCAATAACCCTTAAAATTATTTCTCCTTCTTTAGTAAACATGCAAACAATAACATCAAAATATTTATTAAGTTTTCTGTATTTGTCATATTTGATATTTAGTTAAGTATTAATTTGATATATAATATTAATGTATTATTAAATAATTTTTAATATTATGCTATTTAATTTTCCGGTATTTATTAAATACTATCATTTAAATATATTTTATTTGTCATATTTGGTAGTTTATTCATATTGAACCTTTTTGTGCACTCTATAAAATTAACCCAGTGCCTTTACTCTCTATAGATTGTTTTCTCTCTTAACAAAGGATAAAATGTCTTTAATCATTGTCTGATTTTTCTGATATTATACGGAAGATTTTAATAAAAAACCAGAAATTTTAATAATTTAATTGAATATTAATTAATACTTGTCTTAAATTTAACATTTTAATTACATTATTTAAAAGAAATTTAATTATTAAACTAATTTAAATGTTTGACGAAATGCTCATTTTATTAATTTTGACCTTAAATAATAGCAGTAAAATAATATTTTAATTATATACATATAGGTTTAATTACGAAATCGAATAGGGTAACATTTAATTTCTTTCAGGTATATTAGATTAGATAAGATTATTTAATATAAATATTATTTAGTACAATAAATTTAAGTACTAGACTAATATTTATACGAATATATTATTAATTTTTTAATTTATTTAAAACAATTATAATTGTTATTATAAATTAATTAATATATCATTAATTGAATATTTTAAGTAATTAAAAGTATTTTACGTTAGGATTTAATTAAATGGATGTTATTTAAATATTATTTTATAGAATATTTAATTCCATCTGTTATAAGTTTGAACTAAATTTTTTATCATAAAGTTTAATTTATTAATATTTTTTTCATTTTTAACAAAACTTTGTTAATCTAATCATGAAAAAATTAAAATTATATTTTAAGATTTTGGTCTTTTACAAAGCTTTGATTATCAATAATTACCTTTAATGGCTTTCCATTGCTTAGTTCAGTCACAAAATATTGAAATATGTCTAATGGAATATTTTGAATTAATATTTTAGATCAAAAGTGAAAATTTAATACAATCTTTTAATTTAAAGAGAAATTTAATCATAATAAAAGAAGATTATATTTTTTAAATAAAATTCATTATCTAGAATCATTAAAATAGGTTAAATTGAAAATAGATTTAATATCTGGGTAGTTCTCATTGTGAACATCCTTGACTGATCTTATGCATTTCTCAAATGTTAAAATAAGAGATTCAAACACCAATATCTCAATTTTGCAAATTTATTTATGATTAATAAAACCATTCAATTACTATCATAATTAAACTTTTTAATATATTATTTCTAGTATATTGTGCATATAAAACTTATATGATGATTTAAAAAAAATTAAATATATTGATAATTAAGATAATATAGTTATTATGAAGTATTGATAGAGAAATTTACCTTTTAAGTATTGAGCTTAAATGTTCTAATTTAAATATATTAATTATTTAATTTACTTTTTAATCCAATTTTTGGTGCTTTTTTATTGATAATTTAAGTTCCTTGCAAATTAAATGACTTAAAACAAATATTAATAATAAAATAAAATATGAGAAAGGTGAGATATATTATTTTATGCTAAAAACATTTTTAAAAAATTATTAAATCTCTCATTATAAAAGAAATGATGATAATATTCTGGGTTTTCATTCCCTATCTAATTACTTCAATTCTTGCATAGAAAACTTTCTCCTTTATTTGAAGGCATTTAACGTGTTAATTGAACTATATGCTGTAGTCAATCCCTTGAGTGTATGCACCTTATCTGTAATTTTAGTAGCAGGATCCATCATTAAATACTTAAATATAAGATTGATATAAATATATGATGAAATTCAAATATTAACATCATTTTTAAATAAAATATAAAAATTTTAATGAGTCTTGAAATATGAAGAAAAATATATTAAAAATTTGGCTATATATCGATAATTTGTATTAATTTAAAATTTTACTATAATCGAAAATGAATTCATTTTAATGAATTAAAAAGTTTTAATGCATAAAAAATATTCCATAAAGTAAAGAATAATTATTTGAAAAAATTTAACTATGCTAATATTAATTATAAATAATATATTAAAATTATTGGCTATTTTTTATTATAGATATTCCAAAATCCCCAATCTTTATAGAGTAATCTGAAAATATTATTGCTAAAGCAAATATGCAATTATAATAATTAGTAAAATATATATTATGATTTTATAAAGTTAAATATAAATTAATTTTTTTTTTATATATTAATAAGAATTATATGTCAGCTGTAACTCTAAAGGAAATTGGAAAATTTCTATTTAATTTTATTTTTTTAAAAACAAAAATTGAATTATAAAAGGATTTTTAATTATATCGATAATTAATGATTGATTTCTTATTCTAATTTACTAAAGAAGATATATAAATTTAATCAAAATTAGAGAATTCAAGAAGTTGCTTGAATTTATATAAACCCCACAAATTCAATGAATTTATTTAATATTGTAAAATATAAATAGAGAATTTATAAATTGCTCAATTTATTGGATAACTAAAAATTAAAATGATAGAGATTTTGAAGATTAAAAAGGTATAATTTTGCTTTATTAATTCTTTTAATATGATAATTATTCGAGAAGTATGCTCAATATGTAGCTCTTTTACGATTGGTTAATTTTCAATTATCGTCTTGATACTTGTCTATTGTCAAAACAAGTGAACAGATATTTAATGTGCAAAATTAACATAAAAATCTTTAAGTAGTTTAGACTTTCTTTGGATTTCATGATTCTACCACTCATTCAAAACTCCAAAACCCCTTAGTGAGGTTTATAAGTGCTTTGATTTGTAGGGTATAGTTGGGGTCTTATTTGGGTTAGTAGAGAAATTAGGCCAGTTTGCAAAATGAGAAATAGAAATTAGCGATTTTTGGGGTCTATTTATGATGAGAAATATTTAGATTTACTGCTTAAGCTTAGGTATGGTGCGAGTATTAATATAGACTAACTCAAACCAGTGATGAATTATTGTGCGATTGCAAAGCTATTGTGTAAGAGTGCTTCGACTGTAAGGTATCACTGCTTGTTAGCTGTTTAGCATTTCAATTCTGGTTCTTGATAACATCCTGTAAGAAAATAAAAGTTCTCTTAGCAGCATATTTAATATCTATGCGATTCTAAGACTCTTAAGTATTGGGCACATTTCCCACTTGACTAGCGAGCTGTGATGTTTCATCGCAAGTTTCCTGACATGCGTATCTCACCATAGACTATTGCAAATATTTATTGAAGGAATGGTATTACCTTCAAGACTGTCAATAGAGTGAAGAGAGTGATTGACTTTACTCTGCCATTTTATAGTAATAATTTAAACTATATATATGATTAAATGCAGAGGTTTGTTGATAATAACATCAAGTTCATACACGCTGATGAAGCTGTGTTTACGTTCAACACCTTTATTAATAAGTCTTGGTACAAGAGGTACGATAATATAAAAGTGTATGACTAAAAGGTTAAGGTTGTCACTCACGCAATTTTGGCTGGTATCAGTGAAGATTCAGGCTTAGAAACTTATGTTATTCATCCTCGCTCTATTAAGCGAGAGCAGTATATAGAGTTCTTACATAAGCTAAGAGATAAGTACAACGATCAAGAGATCATCCTGTTTGTTGATAACCTCTCAGTTCATAAGACTAAGGAATCTAAGAAAGCTTATGAAGAGTTAAAGATAACTCCTGTGTATAACGTTCCTTACAGTCCTCAATTTAATGGAATCGAATTCTATTGGAGTTAGATTAAGACTCACTACAAGAAACTCTTGCTGTATCACCTAATGCATGATCTACCAATCGACACAGTAGACTTAATACAGAGTAGTTGCAAGAGAGTGGGTAAAGACTAGACTACGATATGTGCAAGGAAAGGAAGAATGAATGTTTATTAATAAGTGTTAGACTTAAATGAATGAATTATTTCACATATCAAACGAACTCTTAAATGGATTCGGCTTCTCTTTCTTTTCTTCCTCTGGTGCTTTACTAGGACCCATGTTTCTTCTCTTTGTACCAGCACCAGCATCTATGTTCATTTCATCAGACTTTTAAACTTCATTATAAAGTCTCTTGCTAACTTAATGAATGGTTTGAGACTTTCTCTCTCTGTGAACCTTTGCATTCTCTTTCATTAGAAATATACCAGTTCCAGGTTTCCCTAAAAAGTTATAAATCAAAGCTTACTAGAGAGATAAGGATGCTTCTTAAGCTCTGCTAGCCACGTCTCGCTTATTAGTATTCCTTGCTTCTTTTAATCTTCAGGAGAAATAGAGTAGCGTTTCTTATGAGCTTCTTCCATAATTTCTCTCAAATAATCCTCTTTGATTGTACCAAGAACACCAAAGAAGAATTTTCTTTCAGGCAACTTATTTGAGAGCTGCTTCTTGCTAGGAAGGTAAATAACCACTTCATCATCTTTCATTGCATCCTCGTAGAGATTTGTGACTGAAATCTCTGGGTAGTTAGGTATTTCAATCAGTTTGATTTCTATGTTTTTAAAAGCTTTCTTCTCCTCGCAGAGTATTGCTTTTAAGAATGATATTTTAGTACCTTCCATCGTTGGAAGGAATAGACCAACTGTATACATCGTTGATTAACATCAATTTATTTTACCATGCTAAGTAAGGTATCGATAGAGATCCTCCTTGCTTCTGAATCTTGATATCATTTCTTGAGCCTCAACCCTTTTCATTTGTTCATTGAATGATTCCATCTTTGTTCCTCTTCCTATTAATGAATTTCAAGTTTTAATTTATAGACTTCTGGATCCTATCCTTTAAAATCTTACTATTAAATATGGGCATCTTATAGGAGGTCAACCCTGTAAAGATACGTGGAGAAGGTTCGCAGAAGCTGTAACAAACTTCAGAGATGGAGCTCCATTTTTTATCAATTTAGTTCCATTAAATTAGTACTAAATTTGTTTAAATTTAATTAGTACCGGTACTAAATTCGTTTAAGTTTAATTGGTACCAATTTAATAGTACCAAAACTTAATTAGTACCTAGTTTTAATCCAGTGAGGTTTTAATGGAAAAGTTCCAATCTGGTTCAAAACTTAATTGGTACCAGTACCAACCTGAACTTTATCTGAGTTGGTACCAGAATCAAAATTATTAAGTGCAAAATTACAAAAATTATAGTTATAAACTGAGTATAAATATGAAGTCTTAGAGCTGAGATCAAACCATCATTAATGCTGTAGCAACTCCTATATAGTCCAGCTATAGCTATAGAGGTTTTAAGAGCTTTATAATAGAAATTTAAATTTGAATTTAAACATGGCGGTCAACTTAAATCGTAGAGCGGCACTTTTAGGAGCAGGTCAATCAATGCTTAACTTTGGTTCAACCAAGAAACAAGAAGTTATATATATTGAGAGGGAGGCAGAGCTAAGAGCTCTTGAATTTGAAGCACAGGTTTTTATTATATAGGTTTTAAAACATGAAAGAGAAAGCTGAAATAGAAGTTTAAACATCAATAAAAGATGTTGAGGAAGAAAAGGAACAGCTTCAGATTTAAAGGATTAAAACTTTTGAATGCTAAGACTGCTAAAATTTTTTCTCTACTGATTCCAGTTTGAAGAGACATATGAAAGAGGTTCACTCTGGGAAAGCTAAGGTGTATTTTAAGCATGATAAGGTCGATGGCAGGTACTAGTGCACGACTTGTGAGAAGTCTTATACTCACTCAGCTAAAGTTAAGAAACATATGCAGAAGCATCACCTAAGTGAGTTCTTGATTTAAGATAAAGAGACTTAGAAATTAGTGCCCGCTAAAAGAAAATCTAATAATCTTGAGACTTAAAAAGAACAACAGGAGAAGCTCAAGAGGCAGAAGCGAATAGAATTAATGAATCAACCTGCTGGTAATGTCTTTTTAGCATGCTTTTAAGAGAGAGCCATGTATATTCCTGCACTAAATGCAGTAGACCTTAGCAGTTGTATTGAAAACTACTTACATATAAACGTACCTGCTAAAGCAAAACTCATAGTGGTTGATGACTATGCCTACAAGGTATATCCTTTCAGCTATCTCCTTAAAAACAAGCAGTATCAAAATGAGTTTGCTAACGAATATATTGTACTTAGAGAGGCTTAGAAAAAAGATTGCAAGAATTTGCTCAAGCTAGATGGTGTTATTTAGGGGTTGGTTTCATCGCACTAAGGCTAAAAAAGTTTGAAATGACTCTCCGAGATTATCTATATTAAAACAGATACCCAGATGACTTGAATGATATTCTATCTAATATGATAAAGGGTGTTTAGGAACTTCACGAGCTTGGATACGTTCATAGAGATTTGAAGCCTGAAAATGTTATGCTAAACCTTTGCCCTTTAGAGTAGTTGTAATCGATTTTAATAGAGCCTTAAGATAAGAGATTGTAACCTTAGCAAAGGTTCTTGGTACTCCAGGTTACTTCCCAATCAGAGAGAAAAGGACTAATGGCTCTATTTAGTGGGATGTTTGGGCAATAGCTGCAATAATTTTAGAGTGCGATATGGAAAGCATGACTTACATTAATACAAAATATGAAAAATAATCAATAAATCTAGCTGAGAAGCACATAAAACAAGATGATGTATGCTAAGAAATAAAGAAGATTATAGAGAAGATAATAGTAAGAGCTCCAGCATATCCAAGACAATCCTTGGACGATATGCTCGAACCACTAAAGAAAGCGAGATTCAAGAGATACAACAAAGACAATCAAGTAAAATTCGTGTGATATAATTAAACTAATACTCATTAAATACATATTAAAGTCTCAATAAACTTCCGTTTTCTCTACTAACCCTAATAAAACCCCAACTTTACCCTACTAATCAAAGCACTTATAAACCTCACTAAGGGGTTTTGGGGTTTTGATTGAGTTAAGTCTATCGTTCTATTAGTTTAATTTAACAATTTATTTATAAGGTTATCAATTTATTAAATCATTAATTACATACATTTGGGATTTAAATATAATAGTAAGTTCTAAGGTTTCATATCTCCATAGTACATGTTTATTGAATGCAAGAACTTAACTATTTCAAGGATCTTTATGAAGAAAACTATTAAAAATTTATTATTTGTTTTAATTATATTTATTAAGAAATACACTAGCTTTAACGGATGATAACGCTCATTATTTTCAAAAGAGAAATAAATTTAGTTCATAATTTAATAAATATATACTGAATAATTCATTTTGGCATAAAAAAATGAAAAACATTGCTTTAAAGCAAACTTAAAATGTTTTATGATAGATTGCAATCCTGTTATTAAATTAAATTATCGTAATATTGAATTTATACTCTATTTTTGAAATATCCTTATGAAATTTATGAAATTTATGAAATTACTTAAACGAAGCTTATTAGGGAAATTTATAATATTTTTAATTATTTCTTCTTTTTAATTCTTCGTATTATATGTTTGAAAGTATTGAATTTAAATTATAAGTAGAATTTAATTAGTGAGTAATTAAATAGGCAATTTTGAAATTATTAATAAGAAACATATTACAATTATTGTTATAATTTAATGCTGTAAGGAAATTAATACTAGGGCTTTAGCCAGATAAATCAGATAGTTTTATGCTTTGATTTTTAAACATATTACAGAGAGTAATTATGTTATGAAGGTCATTGTGCAAATTTGTATTTAGATTTAACAAACCTCCTTAATCTCGCTATTGAGGGTTCTTCAACAGGTTGATTTCCTGATAGCAAGCATATAATTATTTTTAATTTTGGTTTCACACTTATCTAAATTATGATTTCATATATATTTTTAGCAAATTTATATTGTCTTTTTCAATATTCTAATAAATGGACTTATTGAAGTAGCTGGCTGAACTAATATTTCAACAAACTTACCAAAAAGTGTTTCACAAATAAAGCAATGTCATTATCAACTAAGAAATTATAATACCTAAAATAAATATATTGAAAAGATTTTTATTTGAATTTGAGATTGACAAAGATAATAAATTATGAACTTTAGGGCAAAAAGATTAAATTGAAAAATTTTCTAATCAAAGTTAATTTTACTAGTTTATATTCTAAATAATAATAAAAAATTCTAATATAAAAGTTATCTATTTCGTCAATTATTTTAGGATTGCTTATATGATTATTATTTCTCATTTAATGATAATAGGTTTTTTAAAACTTAATTATATTTGGTATATTGCATAATAAATTCACAATTTATTTCACATTAAATTTTAATAATATTTTCAATTGATTTAGATTTATCTTACCATGTTAACAGTATATCATGTAAAGTACATTTATATCAATATATTTATAACAGTTTACTTAATTATAATTTTAAATACTTTATTTAACATTCAGCTCTTTCAATAATAACAACATACTATTTTATCATTTTGGTTTGCTCATTTATTGATACTATTTCGTCTAAGATTTTAGGAAACATTTATTATTTTACCACTAATATACAAATTAGTTATAATAAATTTACTAATTTTTGGTCACATATAAAATTTACCTTAAAAAGTAAAAATATTTAGAATAACTGCTAAGTTAAGCTATTGAGCAAAATAATCTATTAGGTTTCCTCTAAAATATGAAGAAATGCCTAATGGATATCGTTTTGTGATGAAGATTGACTATCAAATATTTTATAAAAATTTATAAATATTCTGTAAAAAAAGCTAATAAAATTTATATTAAGTTAACTTTTATATGGTTTTAATGATTATAAAAAATACAAATTATTTTGCTATTGCAATATTTATGAAATAAAAAAATTTAAAATTCAAGTAAATAATAGAATCGAGATGTTAAAATAAATATAAATCATATATAAAATTTTTAAACCTAAATATAGTGCATTTAACTACAATTCCTTCATCAGATCCAGTTTTACCTCCATAAACTATTATATAATTATTCACATTAAATTAAATTTTATTGTAGAAATGAAATTAATTTGTGAATATTACATAAACAATAATATTAATTTGTGGTATTTAATATAGGTAAAAACTTAATCCATTTTATGTTGAAAAACTTATTAATTGTAATTGTATTTGAGTAATTTCAGTATTTTCATCTTGAAACATGCTATAATTATTTTAGCATTAAAAATCGAAATAAGTAAAGCAAAGAAAGTTAAATTCTATTGAAAATTAATTTAAAATGCTATTAGAATTAATGTTGATAAATAATAAATTTGTTAAAAATTACGCTAAGTTATTTTATCTAATTTTTTCAATTAAAATGCAATACTACTTTAATAACTAAAAATGTAATTTATTATTTTTCTAAATTTATTATGAAAATAATTTATTTGAATTTGAAGAATATATTAATTTATAAGAATATACATAATCACTACAAATGTAATTCATTTTGTTAAGTAAAAACTTTACTATATATTTTTTAAGAATAAAAGATCTTATTGTTAATTTTTGCTTTAAAAGTAAATTTAAAAAAAGTGTAATTGTTAATATTTATAATTATTTTTATAGCAAAAATATAGCCTCTCCACCCTTTGCAAGTGCTTGTAAGTATACTAGTTCAGAGTATTTTGAAATATTGCTTGCTAAAAACTCTTAAATATCATCCTCATTCATTAATTTATTAATGCTATGAATTTATTTGAAATAGAGGATTTATTTCGAATTTTAAATATATATAATTTTATAGTTAGCCAACACAATTAATCTTGTAATTTATATTTTAAAATTATTTATATATTACTACAATCGTAAAAGGCGCTTTATCTATCAGTTACAAAGTTAATAGTTTATCTCGAAACTGCAATTTTTAGTAGAGCCTCTTTTTTTATTTCAAAAAGTGGTAAAAACTTAAGAATACTAAAATATTAAATATGCTGTAATTTTTATTTAAATTTTAAATATAAGATGATTTATTATAAAATAACAAAATTATACATATAAACTAGTTAAAGCTAAATTAATTTTTTCTAAAAATAAATATAATAAATTGTTTTTCAATTTTTAATTATAACATTTGGCCCCCCCCAAAAACACGCAAAAAATTTTATCCGATAATTTTTTTTCCGTAATTACGTATTTATTATTTTACGTAATTTTTAAAATCTGAAAATACGTAAAAATGTATTTTTAATTTTTAAAGTCTAAAATTACATTATTTATAAGACTTTGCTTTTTTAAGTAATTATTAAAAATATTATGAATTTTGATAAATTTCTTGAATAAAAATTGTGAATTTGATTGATATTTTCACTATATAACATTATAGAATATACTTATATAATTAATATCTAAATCTTAAATCTTGAAAATAAACTATATTAATCACTTTAAAATACTATTGCTAAGTTTCATTTAAAATCGTATATTTAAATATTCTCGAATAATAAAAAAATAATTATAATACCTTCGATTTGGATAAATGAATATGAAATATAAATCGTTTAAGCTATAAATTAGAATTACACTAATTAACAATAAATCAATTCTTCGATTTATCCGTAATTTTAACTCAATTTTACTAAAGGTAATCTTCCTTAATCAACCAAGAAAGTTTTCAATTTAACCATTAACCATAAATTATAACTGATTAATTTAAAGAAAAAAATCTTCTATTTATTTAAATTTAAAAAATTTTAGAAACAATTTTAGTAAGATAATTCATGAATTACAAACTTAACCAATTTTTTCGTTATACATATCAATTTAATAATTAATTATTCAATATTAATATGTTTCCTTAATTAATCAACATATTTTATACAATAATTAATTGGCTTTGTTATAATCTAAATGTCTATTTAAGCTTTCTTGAGAAAATTAGTCAATTAGAATATTTAGTTCTAATGAATTCAAGCGTAAATATCTATTTAAATTTAATAAATAAGGCTCAGAAAATTTTGTAGAGCTATTGCACCATAGCTCTTGATTAAATTAATATAATCTTAAATCTTTTGTAGTGAGTGTAAGATTCGATTTATCATTTCCTTAATACTTTTAGGATGTGGATAGTGATAGTATTTTTTATTATTATTCATCATCAAATCTCTTATAACGAATTAGAAGTAGAATAATAATAATAAGTCAAAGAAGATATTTTTAATTATTATTAGTTAATTGATATTATTTTTATAAAATAATTATTAATATATCCTTTTATATTTTTGTTACTAAAATATTAAGCTCGATTCATTTATAAATCTTAAGAACATTAAGGAACATAGTAAGTCTATTAAAAATGAATCATAATCATTTTTAAATTAATAGCTAAAATAAGTCAAGCAATCTTCATTGAAGTTTTATGAATTAGTAAATTCTTTAATATTTATTATATTATTATTAACAAATTTACAATTTTATGCATATTATATTAATGTTAAGTAATTATTAAAATTTAAAAAATAAAAAAAAATATATTAAATGTAAAATATTAATGTAATTTTAAATTTAAAATAAAATTTATATTCAATATATGATTATACATGGCAAAATATTTTATAATAAAAATTGACTTAAAAAAGAAATATAATTCATTTTTAAGTATTTTCAGATTTTTAAAATTACGTAAAAAAATAAATACGTAATTACGGAAAAAAAATTATCGGATAAAATTTTTTGCGTGTTTTTGGGGGGGCCATAACATTTTATTGCATAAAATATGTTATATTAGTAGAAAGATTTTGGGGGAGTTTCCTGTCTCCTAGTAATTTCCCTTCGCCTGCTGAAGTTTCCTCCAAAACAATCAAATTTTACATACTATTTGGAAAAAAATACAAGATCATATAAATTACAATAATCATATATTAACAACTTTTATAAATGAATGGTTTCAAATTTTACATTTATCCCTTGTCTCTATATATATAAAACAATTTAAACTAAATGTTTTTCAAAACAATTAAGATTGTCATAAAATACTAAAAATATTTGTGATCTTTATCAAGATAGGAAAAAAAATGGATGTTTAAATATGAATAATTATATCATTATTGATAATAAAGATTTTGAGAAATCTATGAAAATTACCTATTTTTATATAAGGGGCAGGAAACTTCCGAAGAGTCATGAAACTACCTTTATGGGCATGAGATTTTCCCCAAAATTCATTTGTTTATTTTATTTTACTTTATTTTATATTTTTAATATAAAAGCATTATTTATTTTCTAAAAAAATTTAAAAATAAAATTAAAAAAGATTTCTCCTTTTTTTTATTTTATTATACTTCCATAATTATTTATTTTAAAAATATTTAGGATTATATTTATTACGCAATAAAAATATATATAAATTCCATTAAAACTTAGAAAAAAGGCTTCCGACAACGATTTGTTTAGTTCTCTTTATAACATAACTCTTGAGTGTTTTGCTATTAAATTCTCAAATTATATAAACATTTCTAGAAGAATTTTAATAATATTTAATAATTTTAATTTGGATTTTAGCTATTTTCAATTTAAAAAAAATAATTTACAAGCACTGAATTTTCTTCTTAAAAAACTAGAGCAAGGGAGAGATTGATGATTATCATGAAAATACTAAATTAATTAAAACATTATATATCCCAAAACCCCTTCATCAGTTTGATTGATTTTTTATTTGATAATAAAGTAGACTTTTTTAATTACCTAATTAGGGTTTTTATAGGATTTATATGTAATGGTTTATGATTGAAATGCTAATAATTAATTTGAGTATAAGCGAAGTCTAGGGTCATTTTATGAAAATGAATATATAGATTCACTTTTTATGATGTAAAATTGTTGTAAACATTGTTATTATATTCTTAAACCTATTCTAAATTAAATTTCTATAGCTAGTATCCTCCATAAATTTCCTGCTACTGTTAGATCTCACTTTTTATTAGCAGTAACTTAATTTTAGGCCTAAAAGATCTATGAAATTTTAGTCGCATCATATTAATAATCTCATTAATTATTAGACTCTCAAATACTGTGATCATTTCTCTCTTGTCTAGAGAGCTGTTATGTTCCATACATAATTTCCTGAGCTTCATTTATCTGCTTATTCTATAGTGATTGACTTAATGTTCCATTTTATAAGGCTAATTTAAATTAATTACATATTCGATTAAATGCAGAGGACTTAAGAGTATAATATAAAGTTTATACACGCTAATGAGGCAGTAATCACGTTGAATACCTTCATATCAAGGTCTTGGTATAAGAGATATAGAAACAAAGAAGTATATGATTAAAAGATTAAGGTTCAAACTCATGCAATCCTTGGTGGAATAAGCGAAGATAGTGGCCTCGAGACTTTTGTCATCCACCCTCGTTCTATAAAGACTGAATAATATATTAAGTTATTGCAATAGCTCAGATACAAGAACACCGACCAAAATTTTATTATGTATGTAGATAATTTATCTGGCAATAAAACTAAAGACTCAAGGAAGGAATATGAAAGATTAAACATAACACCTATATTTAATGCTCCCTAAAGTCCTCAGTTCAATGGAATTGAATTAAATTGAGGGTTATTGAAAGGCCGCTACAAGAAATTTATACTATATCACTTGATGGATGATTTAAAGATAGATACAGTAGATTTTATTAAAAGTGTTAGTTATGAGATTCAACGATGATAAAGCTAAAGTTTGCGCAAGAGAAAGGAGATCTTGTATATATAAATACGATTCAGATTCAACGAATGAATAACTTAATATATCAAATTAGCCCGTAAAGGAATTTGGCTTCTCTTTCTTTTTTTCTTAAAGCTTGCGCCCATGTTTCTTCTCTTATTAGCACCTAGATCTATGTTCATCTTGTCTGGCTTTTATAAATCTTTGAATAGTCTTTTTCTCTTTTCATGCTTTACTTGAGACTTACTCTCTATGTTTAATTAACTGCGTTCTTTACTCAAATATATATCAGTGCCAGGTTTTTCTATAAAGTAAGTAATCTAAGCTTACTTGAGATGAATGGATGGTTTTGAAGTCCTTACAGTCACGTGTCATTAATTTTAATGCCTTGCATATCTTTTTCTTCAGGATAGAAGCTGTAGCTTTTCTTATGAGCTTCTTAAATAACTGTATTTCAGTACTCAGGTTTCATAGTTCTAAGGCCCCAAAGAAGAAGTTTCTCTCTGGCAACTTATTAGAGAGTTACAGTTTTGATGGAAGGAAGAGAGCAAAATCTGAATCTATAGTATAAATTATTTATCTCGATTCTTTCCTTGAAAGTTACTTCACTCTAGAGGATAAAATAAAGGAGAGATTCATTACTGATGACTAATATGCTTACAATTTATATATCCCTTCAATTTTCTGATGATTAAGACGAGTTTTAATTGGAATTTGCTAATGAATTTAACTCTCTTTAAAAGGCAAAATTTAATGATTGTAAGTATATTATCTAGCTTGATGCTATTTTTCTTGGTAAAGATTATGTGGCTTTCAGGTTTCCCTTATTAGAAATGACTTTCAGAAAATCATTATTTGACAATTGATGTCAGAGATAACTTAGCTGGATAGCATAGAAGATAGCTGAAGGTATCGAAGATCTTTAGAAGCTAGGACATTCATAGAGACTTAAAATTAGAAATTATTATGATTGATAACTAACCACTTAGAGTATACATTATTAAATTCAACCGAGCATAAAGAGTAAAGGCCTTGCATATGAAAATGTATTTGGTAATTCAAGTTATTTTTGAGAGAGAGAGAAGATTGAAGAAACGGAGACACTTCGTGGGATATCTGGGCACTAGCAGAAAATATTGATAGAAATTGTCAGGGCAAGAAACGATTACTTTAGCTGCAAGGGTGACATATATTCGAAGTAAAGAATCAAGCAACACTTTGATAAGTAAATAGTTTCTGGAACTTAAAGTTAGCTTGCCTACACAACTATCATCATCACAAGTAAAAAAAATGAAGCAAAAATAGAAACAATTATTATACAGCACCTTATAAATAAAAAAAATAAACTTTATTTAAATCATGAACTCCTACTTATGCCTTTATAAATTCCTAATCAGCTATTTATCATTCAAATACTTAATCAAACTATCTTTAAAGTTTTGGGATTTTGATGGCGTGAAAGAAAAAAATATAAAGGAAAAAAATGATGAGAAAGATAATAATTTTAAACTAAATTTAGAGGATAAAATATATATTAAATAGAATCAATATATTATTTTCCATATTTCATTGATTATTCACCATATCTTTTCTTAGTAAATTCAAATTTGTAAAACAATTAATAATTTAAATATAAATGAAAAATTGATTTTGATTTGATTTATATTTTTACATTTTAAGAGTTTTTTATAAGTTTATTTTAAATAATAAAGAATAAAATAATTTTCAATTTTATTTAATAATTTTAAATACTTTATTAAAAAATACTTTAAGTAATTTAAATACAATGCTTTCGAGGTTTTAATTGTTAACTTAATCTAAAAATAAGACTTCTTCAAGTTTCGTACCTATCTGTGCAGATGATCTTGTTGAGACAGTTGTAGTAGCATTTTATTATTATTTATTCAGCGTCTTTTAATACTAAATTAAAATTAAATTAATCGGTTTAAATAATATTCATCCTTAATTTAATTGTTATAATTCAATTAAAAGTACATATATATATATTTATGCTACAATAGTGTAGGAATACATTCGATTCAGGAAAATGAATTAAAATTAAAATAATTAAATATTAAAATCATGCAGTTATAATATCCAAAGTGACTCAAAATTCAAAAATAAATTGATTCTACGGTAGATCCGCATTTTGGAACTATTCCCAAATCATTCAAGAAAATGAGATACTTTGATACTGAGCAAACTCCCAAAAGCAGTATAATGGGTTTTCTCGATTGGGAAACAAGACAAATTCAAAAAAAACGACGGCCTCATTTTTAATGCGCTATCCAGACAGTATAATATTGCTTGGGTTTGGAGACATTTTTCCAAAACATAACTGAAGGTTATTTATAATTAATTAATTTAATTTAATCTTCCATATTCAAATGTATTCCTAAAATAATAGGAAGTTACATATTTTTATTAATTTGGATTAATTTTATTAACTTCAGGCATTTCTGTTTTAAAATCTTCAAAGTCGTCATCGCTATCTTAAAATATTATGAATTAATTATATAAGCCTTAATAATAAATATAAATATTTAATAAAATTAACATTACTCATTATAATTTATATTTATTAACTTTTTTAAAATTAAAACCCCACAACTCCTTAATGAGTTTTATATGTGTTTTGATTGATGGGGTAATGCTAGGAATAAGGGTTTATTTGATTTCAGAAGCATCTCTCTCACTCCAATTATTAAAAAAAAATATGAAATTATTTTATGATCAATTTCTTTATACTCATTTTATTTGTTCTATTATTTTTAGATATATTAAAGCATTTTTATTTTAAAAAAGTTAAATTTTATTTATATTTTTTTTACTTTCCATTTCTTAATAATTCATCACTTCTATAATAGTTTATATGAAGTTAGATGGGTGCTTCATTTCAAAAACTTGGCATTTAAGCACGAAATTTTCATCATAAAGTATTTTCAAATTCAATTTAATACTTTCATTTATTTAAGTTTGATGGCCTAAGTGTGTCATGTTTTATTTATAAGATTATTATAAATGGAATTCACTTAAAATTTTGTATGCATAATTTCAATAAAATCTTCGACACCTCTTAAATATGGACATTTTATAGGAGGTCAACCCTGTAATAGATAAATGGAGAAAGTTTGCAAAATCTGTAACAAATTTCAGAGATGTATCTCTATTTTAACATATTAAATTTTATTAAATTAGTAATAAATTGTTTAAATTTATTAATACTAACACTAAGTTAGTTTAATTTTAATTTGTACCAATTTTATAGTATCAAAACTTAATTAGTACCTAGTTTTAAACTAATGAGTTTTTAATGGAACAGTTTTAATATAATTCAAATATTAATCAAAACTATGTACTAAATGATTAAAACTATATAAGTATCAAAATATTTTAGAAAATGGAGTCCAAAACAATTATAATAAGATATTCTCATAAAATTTAGCTCTTTAATTTTAACAATTAAAGCTATAAATTAATTTACTATCATTTAAACTTTCATATTGGAATAATTTATATATTACATTTATGTAGATGTAATGATGATAAAAAAAGAATTAATAATAGCAACCATGAAAATAATATACATTGAATCTAGCTACAAGAATGAAATTAATCAAAAAGAAACCCTAATTCCCAACATTACCCTCATCAATTGAAACACATATAAAACTTATTAAGGGGTTTTGGGGGTTTTAAATGATGACTCAAGAATATATAAAATTATTCAATCATGAAATTAGATAATTTTAAATCTTGCTTTTTACCCTCTTCTTTTATTATATCTAAATGCTTAGTGGTCTTGTTAATATTAGCGCTCACACCTTAATATCCGTGGAGTTTAGTTATCGATATAGTCATAATTTTTTATAATATTTTATACTTTATTGCAATTATTTATATAAATACCAAAATAATTTCGATAAATCTCTAGTTTTACTTTTGTAAAAAAGAATAAAGAAATAAGAACATATGAATTAGCAATTAATTTTAGTTGAGATTTAATCAAATATCTAGTTATTTTGGCTTTTGTTTATTATAGAATCAATAAATATGATTAACCAAGTTCTTAAACATATGATTCAATTATTTATTTAAAACCTCAAAACACCTTTAGTAGTTTAACTTTTAAAGTTAAAAATTAGCTTTAAAAGGGTTTGAAAAGCTTTAAATTTAAGTGTGAATTCAAACATATTATTGAAATTTTAATAAGAATATTTGAAAAATAATGCTGAAAATTTATGATTATAAAATTAAATTATAGTTAAAATGAATACTTATTATGTGAATAAAAAATGGATATGTTTTAAGAAGGTTTCAGCTTCCTCATCATTATTGTCATCTTTTTGCTGATTAATTTAAAGTCTTCTAAGGCCTCTCATTGTGTCACCCTGTGAAACACCTCTTCAATAGCAGTTATGGTCTTACTAAATGTGACACTAAATATAAAATTAGAGATATTCTTTTTTCTTCTTACATTTTAAGTGAGTGTACTAATCTAAATCTATCTGCGTCTGTCAGATGTCTCGACTCTTTTAGATCTATTGAAATCTGTTACTATCATACTCAGAATTGAAAAAAATCAATTATGATTTTTTCTGTTTAAAATTTAAATGCACAATTTTGCGATTTTGCAATGCAATGCCTTTGAAAGTATTTTTCAGACTAAGTGGTAGTATTTTTGAATCCTTTATTTCTGGATGTTATATTATATTTTATTGGTAATAAGGTAGGTGAAAGTTACATGGATTTAAGGTGAAAAAATTTTATCAAACATTATTTTTAATTTTATCTAAATATTTCTTGTTTGTTAATCTAAGGCCTTCAATAGATGTTTTTAATAATTCGAATTTAGGGTATAGTTGAAGCCTGTTAAGGTTTGTAGAGAAATCTCAGGTTTCATGTGGATTGAATTATTCATGATATTTTTTTATTAAAGGGAATTATAAAAGTAAATTAATTATTAATATTCAGAAATGTAAATGGTGCTGATGGTGAAAGTTCTGTTCATTCAATAATTATGTAAGTTGCAAAAAAGATATCGAAAAAATTATTTTTATAGGGTTGTACTTAATGTGGACGGAGGTTGGGTAAGACAGAAGATTCACAAAAACTTGGTCAAGATAAATTTCCATTAAAATGTATTGGAATTAGAACAATGAAAGATGAAACTGCTTTTTACAGATATGTTTATTTGAAGCAAGGAGGATTTCCTCCATTACTTGGTGTTGCAAGGTAAGGTCATTTGATTAATCCTGATTTTTTAGTTGATTTGTTTCTTCCAACTATGGAAAGAACTAAAATTTCATTTCTAAGAACGATACTCTGTAAAGAGAGGAAAAGCATTCAAAATTATGATGTAAATATTGCAGAGATTCCTAACTATCAAGAAATCTCAGTTACAAATTTATATAATAATGACCCAGAGATTTCACGGAACCTGCCTACTAAGAAGCACCTGTCAAATAAATTACCTGAAAGAAACTATTTCTTTGGCAAACTTGCAACAATCAAAGGTGATTACTTGAAAGAAATTATTCAAGAATCTCATAAAAATAAGAACAGCATATCACCAGAGGACAAGAGCAAGCAAGACATCCAGATAAGGGAGAGCAGAGCTGCAGAAGTACCCATATATATCAAGAAAGAATTGAAGCTTTACTCTTAAGAAAAATCTGGAACTGGCATTTTCTTGATAAAGGAATAAAAACCCTAAAACCTCTTAATGAAGTTAAAAGTGCATTGATTTATAGGGAACAGCTGGGGTCTTATTGGGGTTATATGAGAATTAAGCCAATTTGCAAAATGAAAAATAGTAATTAGCGATATTTAGGGTCAATTAATGAGAGATATATAGATTTATTGCTTAAGCTAAGGTATGGTTCAAGTATTAATATAGACTAAGTCAAACCAGTGTTGAATCACGCAGTTATAGCAAAGTACCTAAGCAAGAGTTTCTCAAATTGTTTTTGGTATCATTGCATGTTAGCTGTTTGGCATTATAACTCAGGCACTTTAAAACATCTTGAAAGAAAATAAATGTTATCAAAGCACCATATTGAATACCTTTGCGACTCGAAGATTTTGAAGTATTGGGCACACTTTTCACTTGACTAGCGAGCTGTGATGTTTCATCGCAAGTTTCCTGACATACATATTTCTCCTTAAACTATAGACAATATTTATAGAAGAAATGGCATTACTTTCAAGACTGTCAACTGAGTGAAGCGAGTGATTGATTTTACAGTGCCATTTTATAGTAATAATTTAAACTACATATATGATTAAATGCAGAGAGCTAATACTAATAATATCAAGTCAATACACGCTGATTAAGCTGTGTTTACCTTCAACATCTTAATTAATAATTCATGCTACAAGAAGTATGATCACATAGAGGTTTATGACTAAAAGGTAAAGGTTGTCAACCATGCAATTTTAGCTGGTATTAGCGAAGATTCAGGCATAGAAAGTTATGTCATTCATTTTCGCTTTATTAAGCGAGAGCAGTATTCTGATTTTTTGCCATAAATTAAGAGATATAAACAACGATCAAGATTTCATCTTGTTTGTTGATAACCTTTCAGTTCATAAGACTAAAGAGTTTAAGAAAACTTTTGAAGAGTTAAACATAACTTCTGTATACAACTTTTCTTATAGCCCATAATTTAATGAAATTGAATTTTACTGTAGTTATATCAAGACTTACTGCAAGAAGCTACTATTCTACAATTTATTGCATGATTTACCAATCGATATAGTAGACTTGATTCAAAGCATCTGTAAGAGAGTGAGCGTAGATAAGACTACAATTTGTGCGAGAGAGGGAAGAATGGATGTTCATAAATAAGTTTTAGATTTAAATGAATGAAAGAGTTTACATATTAAATGGACCCTTAAAAGGATTAGACTTTTCTTTCTTTTCTTCTTCTTAAGGCTTGACAGGCCCTAAATTTCTCCTCTTGCAACCATCTCCTGCATCTATATTCATATTTTCTGGCTTTTAAATATATTTATAAAGTCTCTTGCTAACTTAATGAACTTGTCTGCTGTTTTCTATCTCTATAAACCTTAGCATGCTCTTTCATAAGATATATCCCAGTGCCAGATTTTCCTACAAAGTTATATGTCAAAGCTTACTTGAAAGATAAGGATGCTTCTTAAGTTCCTCTAGCCAGGCTGAGCTTATTAGAATGCCTTGCTTCTTCTAGTCTTCAGGAGAGATACAATATCGTTTCTTATGAGCTTCTTCAATTATTTCTCTGAGTTACTCCTCTTTTATTGTACCAAGAAGTTCCTCTATGGTAGTTTATTAGAGAGTTGTTTCTAAGTACGAAGATAAACTACCACGTCCTCATCTTTCATGGCATACTCATGAAGATTAGTGACTGAAATCTCAGTGTAGTTGTGAATTTCTATTATTTTAATTTCTTTATCTTTGAAATCTTTCTTCTCCTCACAAAATTGCTTTCAAGAATGAAAAATTCGTATCTTCCATCGTTTTAAGGAATAAAACAACGGTATAATATGTTAATAGTTATCAAGTTATCTTACCATATAAAGTTAGGAATCGATAAAGATCTTCCTTACATCTGAATCTTGAGATCATTTCTTGAGCCTTAACTCTTTTCATTTGATCAATGACTGATTCCATCTTTGTTCCTCTTCCTATAAATAAATTTCAAATTATAATTTAAAGACTTCTGGATCCTATTGTTTAAAAACTTACTATTAAATATGGTCATCTTATAGGAGGTCAACCCTGCAAAGATACGTGGAGAAAGTTTGCAGAAGCTGTAACAAACTGCAAAGATGGAGCTCCATTAATATCAATTTAGTTCAATTAAATTAGTACTTAATTTTTTTATTTAATTAGCACTGTTTCTATTTCCGTTTAATTTTAATTGGAACAAATTTAATAGTACCAAAACTTAATTAGTACCTACATTTAAACTAATGAAGTTATAATGAAAATGTTCCAAAATGGTTCTAAACCTAATTGGTACCAGTATCAACCTTAATTATTTCTTAGTTGGTACCAAAATTAAAAATAATAAGCATGAAATTATAAAAATTATAGTTATAAACTGAATATAAATCTGATATAATACGCCTCAAAATCAACTATTATTACTTAGTAAACTAACTTCAAGACATGAATATATAACAATCCAAAGTAAAGGTCAAATAATACCTAGAAATATAGAATGCAGGATGCATCTATGATGCACTACCCAACAAACCACTTAAAGACAAAGTGGATCAATTTTAAATGGGAGCAGCTTTCTATAGATACACTAGAAGGCATAAACTTCTTACAGATTCACTCAGAAATTTCCTGAACCATAAAGCATTAGGCCCAGATAACCTCAGTGGCAGATTCTTAGAAAGAAATTCAATGCCTTACCACTAATATCATTCATAGAAGACTGGATCAACCTCAAGGCAAAACCACCACCTTGGATCAATGATGCAAATCTAATGTTACTCTCAAAAACAGACAGCACTACCCCAGTCATCTAAAAGACTAGACCTATAGCAATGTCATCCACAGCAAGAAAACTATTAGAATCAACATGGATGAGACTATTTTCCAATCACTTATGGAGCACTATAGATGAAAGTCAAATAGGATTCAGACCGAAAGCATAAATGGGATAAAACACGGCATAGCTAATTTAAGACATCTAATCGAGACAGTATTAGAGAATTTGGTTCATTGATATAGCTTCAGCCTTTCCCTCTCCACCTATGACACTATTAATAGACGAAATAGAAAGGATACGACAGTTGTTCAAGCACTTGAACGCATAATTTAAAAGGGCTTGACCCTTATATATATTAACAAATTATTGATAGGGGGTCCCCAGAGACCTTAATGTGATCATATTATTATTACTATTATTACTGCAGTGTTAACTCTTATACAGAGTATATATTACAAGAGATTTTATTTTAGCTTAATAATTGAAATTTAAATTTGAATTTAAAAAACATGGTGGCTAACTTGAATCGCAAAGCAGTTTTTCTTGGAGCAGGATAATCATAGCCCAACTTTGGGTCCTCCAAAAAACCAGAGGTAATCTATATTGAAAGGGAGGTTGAGCTAAGGGCTATAGAGTTTGAAGCAGAGGTCTGTTTTAAAACAAGAAATAAATTGCAGACTGGGAGTTTAAACATTAGTTGGATTTATTGAGGAAGAGAAGGATCAGCAACCAATAGAAAAAATTAAAAATTTTAATGTGAAGACTGCTAAAATATCTTCTCAACTGATTTTAGCTTGAAGTGGCACATCAAAGACACAGCAAAAGTGAAAAATACATATGCTTAAAGCATAACTTAAGCGAGTTCTTGATTCAAGATAAAAAAACATAAAAACTTTTACCTGCCAAGAGAAAGTCTAATACTATTGAGTCATTAAGAGAGTAGCAGGAGACACTTAAGAGATAGGAACTGTATGAGTTGATGAATCAACCAGTAAGTAGCACTTTTTCAGCATGTTTCTAAGCGAAAGAAATGAATATACTTGCATTAAATGCAGTTGATCTAAGCACTTGTATTGAAAACTACTTGAATATAAACATGCCTGCAAAAGCAAAGCTCATAGTTGTTGATGAGTATGCATACAAAGTGTATCCATTCAGCTATCTTCTTAAGAACCAACAGTATTAAAATGATTTTTTTTTGCTAATGAATATATGGTACTTAGAGAGGCCTAAAGAAAAGACTGCAAGAATTTGCTTAAACTCGATGGTGTTATTTTAAGCTATGGTTTCATCGTATTAAGGCTAAAGAAATTTGAGATGACTCTGAGAGACTAACTATATCACAATAAATACCCTGATGATTTAAACGAAATACTCTCAGATATGATACAAGGTGTTAAGGAGTTGCATGAACTTGGATATGTTCATAGAGATTTGAAGACTGAAAATATTATGATAAACCTCTGCCATTTAGAAGTAGTTGTTATAGATTTCAATAGAGTATTATGATAATAGATAGTAACCTTAGCAAATGTTCTTGTGACACCTGGATACTTCCCAATCAGAAAGAAATGGACTAATAGCACAGTTTAGTGGGATGTATGGGCTATTGAAGCTATTATACTAGAGAGTGATATGGAAAGTGTTGCTTACTTTGGTACAAAGCTTTAAAAAAAATTAATTAGTTAAGCTTAGAAGAATATCAAGTTAGAGAATGTATGCAAGAAAATAAAAAGATAGTAGACATGATAATAATCAGTGCTCCCTCCTACTTTCAAAGGTATAGATTAAATGGCATATTTGTGCCACGTGAAAGAGCAAGATTCCAGAGGTAAATCAAAGACAAGCAAATAAAATTATATTTAATTAAATCACCTAATATTTATTAATTATACTTAAAATTCACATAATCCTGCGTTTTCTCTATTAACCCCAATAAGATCCCAACTATACCCTACAAATAAAAGCACTTATAAACCTCATTAAGGGGTTTTGAGGTTTTGAATAGAGCAAGCTTCACAGAGAGCGAAAGTCGCATACAAAGTATAAAGTTAGCAAGAGACTTTACTCTAATATTCAGCCACCAGAGTCAATGAATATAGATGCAAGAGCTGGTAGCAAGAGAAGAAACTGAGGAGGAGGGAAACAAGAAGTAGAAGAAAAGAAAGAGAAGCAAGCTCCTCTAAAGAATTTTAAATGTGACTTATATATTCATTAACTTAACTACAAAACTTATTTATATACATTCACTCTCCCTTCTTTAGCACACTTTTAAGCCAAATATTATCTACTCTCTTAGCTGAACTTTTAATAAAATCGACAGTATCGATAGGTAGGTCATGCATCAAGTGGTAGAGCAGCAGTTTCTTGTAATGACCTTTTAATATACCCCAGTAGAACTCAATTCCATTAAACTATGGACTGTAAGGTACGTTGAACACTGGCGTTATTCCAAGTTGTTCATAACTCTTCCTTGTTTCTTTAGTCTTATGAACAAAAAGATTATCAACAAACAGTATAATCTCTTATTCAGGATACTTCTCTCTCAGCTGTTCTAAGAACTTGATATACTGCTCTGTCTTAATAGAGCGAGGATGAATAACATAAGTTTCTAAACCAGTATCCTCACTAATTCCTCAAAGAATTGCCATCGTTTATACCTTGACTTTCTAGTCATATACTTCTATATTACTATGCCTCTTATACCAAAACTTCTAGACGAAAGTGTTGAAGGCAAACACAGCCTCGTCAGCATGAATAAACTTAATATTATTCAATTAAGCTCTCTGCATTTAATATAAATATAATTTAAGTTGTTGTTGTAAAATGGCAAAGTGAAATCAATCACTCTCTTGATACGATTCACAACTTTGTAAGAGATACCATTTCGTTAATAGATGTTTGCTATAGATTAAGCAGAGATCTTCAACTCAGGGACTGACGATGAAACATAATAGCTCGTTGGTCAAGAGAGAAGTGAGCCCAATACTTCAAAGTTTTTTCATTAATAAGATAGTCAATATGCTTCTATTGAAACTTTGACTTCCTCTAAGGCATTGAATTCAGCTATTATTGCTTTAGATATACAGCTATAAGGCAGTGGGAGCGAACAGTTGAAGGACTTCTCTTTAAGAGCAGTGCAATTGACTTATAATTAAGTACAGGTTTGACTTATTCACTGTATATATCAAATCCATATCGCAGTTTAAATACTAAATCTATATACTCTTCATCATAAATAGACCCCAAAAGCTTGCTATTTTTGTCTCGTATTTAATAAATAACCCAACCCCTAACAAATTCCCTACAAATCAAAGCACTTATAAACCTCATTTAGGGGTTTTGATTCTACTAAAATGATTGATTATCATGCAATAAGCAGAGATGGAAGATCATAAAATTGGCATTAAAAAATCACAGCTCTCAAGGTAAGCAAGAAATGAGACTAGAAATTAAGTTTTTATTATTGATTTGATAATCAATATAATGCCTATATATTTTTAAATTCTTTAGGCTTAAATATTATTTGTTATTTCATCAAATAAAATGCTAATAGAAAGAGAGATCCAACAGTAGAGAGATTATGTTGCATCTTTTTATTTTTCTTTAGACATTTTATTTAGAATAGGTTTATAAGATAACTAAATAATTACAACCAAATTTCAACATAAAAAGTGAATTCTATATATTTACTATAAAAAATTGACTCAAAATCTAGTGAATACTAAATTAAAATTTCTAAACTATATTAAAACCTTAAAAAACTTAGTTTTTTTTTTAAAAAATAAAAATTGAATAAAACTAATGAAGGGAAATAGATTATGATTTTTTTAATATATAAGCGACTCTCCGAGATTATCTTATTTATAAATTAACGCAAAGTGATTTTTGAAAAAGTATAACACTTTTTACTTATATTCTAATTAATAAATATAGTAGCTTCTTTTTTATGAGACTCTGATTCATAAATATCATCAATATCAAAATCTAAAGGTTGTTCTTCCTTTTAAGGCTCTTGAGTTAATTATTATTTCTTACTTCCAGTTCCTTTAATGATATTTTTCCCTGATGGTTTAGTTAGTGTTTTTGTTCCTAGTTAATTTTATTTCTTTGTTTAATTTAATTAATATAATTAATTGTATTTTTTATATATAATAACATTCCTTGAATATTTTACTTTGTGGCAGTATTTTTTTAAGTTTTGGTGTTTTTACTCGTGTTACCGTTATTAAATAATTAGTGGAGGGGATGAAAATATAATTATTTTTATTTTTTTCTTCTCAATTTGCCACATAAATCATTATTAGTTGACTATGCATTTTTTTTAAATATTAAGAAAGAAAAAAAAATATTAATAATAATATGATTACATTAAGGTCTCTGGGGACCCCCCCATCAGATAAGCATAGAAGTTTATAAGGGACTAGCCCTTTTTAGTTTGTGGAAATTTTCTCCGTGTTTACTGAGTCTTTATCTTCTTCTTTTATTCCTTTTCTTCTATGGTCAAGAATTTGGACTTGGTCTCACATAGTCTTTGAACTTAACTGTGTATCTAAGTTCTTTCTTGGATTAACAATTCTAGTTGTTTGGATTCTATACTTTCTTTGCATCTTGTTGTGACTAGTTAGACTTGATCACTTTTTAGCAAGTATCCATGTTACTAGAGGCATTTTACGAAGATATCCACTTTGTTCAAGTGGTTATGGTAGTCTCAGCTTGTGATTATGCAACTTAATTCATTTGCAATGACATTCTATATAATGTCAATGCTAAAAAGCTTTATGAAAGCGAATAAGTCTGTTGATGTGTTCCTTGATGAATTAGTTTTTTGTTTGATATGGTCTGATAGTCCAATATCGCCCATCTTGACTATATATATATGAATTTATTTTGGCTGAGATTTACATAAATTGATGTGATTGCGCCTGGGTACCTTTTAATTGTCTCATACATCTTGGAGTTTATTTATTTCATCCAGATTGATAAACATGATTCTCTTGAGTCGAATCTGACTTGGAGTTACGCCTTAGAAATGATTTGCATCTCTCTTTTTGACCCAAGTTAATATTAATTAATTTATTAATTATTAAAACTTTAAATAGGTTCAGTACAAAATTTTAATTTGTGATTTCTTAATTAAATTCCTATTTAGCGCTAAATTTATTCATTGACGTCATTAGCGCCTTTTTGAATTTTGGACTGAAGGGGAGCGAAGAAAGTTAATGACTTCCATATACTCCTCTGTAATTTTCTCCTGGTAGTATGTGAATTAGCTCAAACTCTCGGAGTAAGAGCTTTCTTCGTCGTATTAGTCGTATTTTTGTTTTTCTTCTACGGAGCTCCAGTCAGTCTTTCTGAGATTGAGATATTGTAAGATCTATAAAGTGGTTGTTGGGGTTTTGTTGGTGCTTGTTGGAGTTTTATGAATTATTGAAGTTTGCCTTAAGATTTAGAAAAGTTGTTGAGTCCATAGGTTGACTGCTTCGCAGTTGTTTTCAACTTCAAATTTAATCTTTGTTAGTTATAGTTTGAACTGGGTAACTATTGAGAAGCCTTTTCTTATGATATTCCTGGCTATTTTAGCAATGATTTCTAAAATTTTGAGGCCCCATTGACTTTTATTTAGTTAAATAATATTAATAGTATATTATGCTATGTTAGAATTCATTATTGTCTATGTCACCTTAGATGATGTTACTTTGTATATTAATCAGTATACTCATTCTGTGTATATTTTATTTATATGTTAAGAAATTTTTTATTTTTTTAAAAAACTATATTCTGAAAAATCTTATGCATAGCCCATTTCAGGAAAAAATTCTTGAAAAAACTCTCGATAAAAATAATTCCCCTCAATTATTTTTCATATAATTTCATTAATGAATAATTGAAAACTGGAGATATCAAATTATTAAAGATTATACTTATATAATACCATAAATGCTTAAAGTCTTTTCCTTCCTCTCTTCTTAAGCTGCTTTGAACTCAGATTGTATTTATTTCTGTTTCAATATTTCAAGCTGTACCTTTTTTGAGAGAATTTGCCCAAGTTAAGCTAGCATGCCACTATTCTAAGAAATTTAAATATATATCCACATTGATTTAAATATATATAAAACTTTTGATTTTAATACCATCTTTGTTGGAAGGATCAATAATCGATCTCGCTTTTGAGATCTAAGAAATAAAACTAACATCCTTGCTTAATGATAATTCATAGGCATCTTAAATTTAAGAAGAGTCTTTGCTTAGCTTAAGCTATACAAATTTTCCACTTGTATTAATAATAATTATAAAGTATATTACATTTATTTAAAAACATAAATCTCTATTTTAAGAACTCAAAATGCTCTTTTTTAAAAACTTTTTACATTAAAGTTTATATTAAAAAATTATATATTAATCTGAGACATTATGTTAAGGCCAGCTTGCCTTAAGGTAGATGATCTTTTTTCCATGTAAGTTGTAAGTTTTCCAAAAGAAATTCGAAAAATTAATTAATATAACTAAATGGATTTAATAAGACTTTAAAGTTAATATGTCACCAACGATATATGTTTCAGTTGTAATATAAATTATGATTTTAATGTTTTAGTCTATGATTATTAATACTTGTGAATTAATATTAAATATTAATATTACCGATAAAATAGTTAATATTTTACATAATATATTTGACTGAGGAATAGAAATAATTACTAAGACTAAATCTAGAATAGATTTTGGTAGCATTTACCCCGTAAGTATCTAAGGATTATTTTAGTTTAATTTTAACATATCATTGCCTAATTTTTAATTAATCTAGCAATTTATTAGAGAAGTATTTCGTGTTTGAGATAGACGAAAGCATAAGATAAAAACACTTAAAAATATATTTTACTATCCCTGGATATAATTAAGGATACTTTGTTACAGAATCTGAGAAAACTTTATCAAAGAGGTAAGTTGAGTTAGCTCTTAAAAATACCATTTCTTTTAGTTATAATTATTTTTCTTTACATAGGCAACTTTTTATTCGTAAAATTAATATATTTTATTTAAGATTTGGAATAGTTTTTATCTATTATATTAATGTATAGTATTTAAGACATAGATTACATGATTTTCATTAATATAATTGTTTTATAATTAAAATTCTCAGTGATATAATCAATTTATATTTTATTTTTTCTATTAAATAATATTGACAAATTCATAAAAAATCTAAATCAAGTTATTCTATAGTTTTGATTTACATTTTTTAGTTTGGAAGCTTAAAACTATCCTATATAAATAGGCAAGAAATTATTTTTATAAAAATTAATATTTCTATTAATTAAGAATCTATTTATCACTATTGGTTGAAAGACAATACTTTATTCAGCTTGTTTTAAAATGTTGATAATCTCGATTCTGTTTAGAAAATGACTCTGTAAATATTACTAAACTAATAAGTAAATTATATTTGGGTGTTGTAGTCAATTGTTCACTGTATAATATATTCAAAATCTTTAAATGCGAGAGCAGGCAAAAAATATAAATAACAAAGCAGGTCTTAGGGGTGCAGCTCCTAACGGGGTAACAAGGGGCAGAGCCCAAGTTATCGCAATGCTCTACAAAGTAATTACAGGGGTAAGGGGTAACCGCTCCCTGTGGAGGGGGTTTCGGGGGAGTGCATAGCCTCTACCCGAAAAACCTATTTGACCACTTTTGAAAAATAAATGATGCGTAAAATTTAATCGTTAAAATATTCATAAATTGTTTATGTTAAATGTGTGCTATATGTATTATTAACGGTCATATAAATTTAAAAATTAAGCTAAATTTTTTCACCATAGAGCTTCAAATAAACATGGTTCTATTTATTCTGGGTTGCCTGGTAATGTATTATACACATGCTTGATATGATACTTCAGAACTGCCCAGGCCCCTCTATTAAATTACTATGTTCCATTGTTCTTTATATACCGTTTTAAGATTATTGAATATGTCTCTGATGTTCAATTTCTAGTTCTTCCCAATTTATTCCTAAATAACTTGACCTACCGACTATATGGACAATAATGTCTTTCTCGACATTTATGCTATTAATGCTTCTAATGTTTATTTTGTCCTATTTTGGACATTGAATATTTTACATCTTTAACTTCCTTCTTCAATTAAACCTACTATCCAAATTTATCTATCATATATAGTATCTTCTGGAATACTGTACTTTAAAGATCTATGTGTCCGAAATGACTCGTCCACTTTGACAATATGTTTTTATATAAAACTTTACTATTCTATAAGCATCTTTTCTTTTATTATGCTTCTTAATCTTTGATATATTTAGCTAATAGATTATCTTGTAGTTTTTAATTAATGATTATCTCTTGACAGCTTTAGATATATTGACGCCAGAAGGAAAAAGATTGAATATAACTTCTTCAAAGGTTTTTAATAACATATTTGAGGGACAGTATATTAAAAGACCTTATCTTATTGATTTTCTTGACCTGCACTTATATATTTCACATTCATAAAGTAGACTTTCTAAAATATGATTTTGATGATAGAATTTAATAGACATCTATGCTTAACAATGTTGGCATTAAAGATTTGTCTTAATAATACCCAAGTAATTAAAGCGTTTATTTGCTTAACTAATGAAAAAAGATTCCATTTTAATATTATATTTTAACGATTAAATTTTACACATAATACATCATTTTTTTTACAAAAGTGGTCAAATAGGTTTTTCGGGTAAAGGCTATGCCCTACCCCGAAACCCTCTCTACAGGGTGCGGCTACCCCCTTGACCCCTGTAATTATTTTGTATCGCATTGCGATAACTAGGGTTCTGCCCCTTGTTACCCCGTTTGGAGCTGCACCCCTAAAACCCTGCTTTGTTATTTATATTTTTTGCCTGCTCTCGCATTTAAAGATTTTAAATATATTATACAGTGAGCAATTGTTACTGGAGTGAGCAATTGACTTCAATACCCATTAGATATTCAAAATATAAAGTAAAATTTAAATATTAATTTATATTGTAGAATCACAACTTTAATGTTTATATGTAAAAATATTTTATTTAAATACAGAATTAATATCCAATAAAAATAAATTCCTATATTTATTTCCTTTTCGTAGATAGATAAAATAATTCTAGTAAATAACAAAAAATTGTTTAATCTTAATGATATAGATCATTAATTGAGTGGAAACAATAATATCAGATTCTAGGTAAGTAATGTTGCCAAAAATTAATGTAAGTTACATAAAACATTACTAGAACTTCTAATTTTATAAAACTGCATCTGTTTGATAAAGAATTGGTTAAAAAATATCATAATCTTGTATATTAATGATATAAATTTGATTTTGTGAATTGTAATTCAGTAATTTTATTAAGTTGTTTTATATAATAGAATGTGACTAAGCAATAACTCTTCTATGGCTAAGATATATAAATTATTTAATATTTTGAAATATTATCAATTACTTATTATACTATCTACCTCAGAAATAATTTCTGTAAAGCTCTTAATAATAATAAAAATATAACTAATACTTATTTTTAATGTTAAAATATTTATAATATATAAATATATAACAATTTTCGATTAATATTGCAGTTTGTGTAATGGTAAGTAAATTGTTTTCATCATCAATTTGTAACTTATTTCGTATTTCATAGAGTGATAGTGAGGAAGAAGTTTCACAGAGACCATCTGATGAAGAAGTAAGTGTATCATTCGATTAGCAATAACAAATAATGAAATTTATCATCAGGAAGAAGAGGAGTCTGAAGAGGAAGTACAACCTAAAAAGAAACCAGTTGCCAAGAAACCACCAGTTGATGACTCAGATGAAGAAGAAGAAGAAGAGGATGACGAAGAAGATGAGGTCGATAAATACTTTATAATTAACATTATTAAGAAATATAAATAATAATAAATGAGGAGGATGATGATTCCCCACCACCAAAGAAGAAACCATAATAACCAGTTAAAAAACCACCTCCAAAGAAGTAATAAGATTCTGATGATGAGGAAGAAGATGATGAAGAAGAAGAAAGTGATGAGGAATCTCCTTAGAAAACAGCAAGAAATGCCAAGCCGTCTGCACGTAATTAAGACAAAAACTAAGTTTAAATTCAACAATTAACCAATGAAATCAAGAAATTACAAACATAAATAGAAGAATTAGAGTCTACAGTTGAGGACAAAGACACTTCAATAAAGTCTTTATCGAAAAAAACACTGGATTAAGATCATTAAATAACTGATTTAAGGCAATAACTGCAGGATAAATAAGATTAAAACGACAGTCATATTTCAAGAATAAGTGAACTTGAGCAGATAATAATGGATAAAGACGCCTATATAGTGGAGTAAAGCCAATAAATCTATGAACTTAGTAAGAACGAAGCCATTATAGAAAACATGAATAACCAATTACAAGCTAAGCAAGAAGAAATAGGTGTTTTGAAAGCGAAACTATTCTTAGATTTACTTAATATACAAATGAATGTAGTGGCTGAATACCCCGACATGGTAGATGAGAATAATGAGCTGTATTCCAAGATTGATATTATGGATGAAGAAATCAGGAGTTATCACTCTAAAATTGAATAAATGCAGGAAATGATAGAATCAAGAGATGAGTAAATTAATGAGCATATCAACCACACAAAGGAGTTACAGAAATAGCTAAATTAACACAAAAAAGACATAAAACTACTCAATGATAATCTTAAACTTTCCTAAGAAACTAATGCTAAACATGAGAAAGACATAAATTAATTACAGTTACAAATTCAATCTAAAAATAACGAATTAGAGACAAGACTGGAAAATATTAGCAAATTAATTACAAAAAATGAACAGTTGAATTAGTAATTGAGAGTGCAGAAAAGTCGGTTGGAAAAGTTCAAAACTGATGAATAAGCGAAATATATAAAAGACTTAGCTGATAAGAGTAGTGAGATAGAGGTGTTGAAAGAAATGGTTAAGGGCAATCAGTTACAACTGAGATCGAAAGAAAAAGAAGTCGTATAGCTGAAGTAAAAAGTTCAAAGACTCGAAGGTTCATAACTTGCCATTAGACAGTAGTAAAACATGATTATGAATAATTAGACAATCTTATAGCAGCAGCCACCCTTAAACCAGAGAAAAGTTTGTTTTTATTTTTAAGCTCCTCTAGCCTAATTGAAAGGCACGCCATAAAAAGGAAGATCTGGTATGCCGCCCACAGTTTCCAATAAACTTCAAAGCGTGCAAAGCTCTCAGTCTTACCTCCCCTCAATCGAGAACAAAAGCAACTTGTAAAATTCAAACTACGACTAACTCTCTCAATACTCTAGTAAAACACTTGCTTCAAATAAATAACTCGCTCCACTGAACAACAACAGACAAACACCTAAAGAGTCGTAGCATTAAAATTATGGGCCATAAATGTCTTAGTAATAGCAGCAATAATAATTATACCAAAATTCGCAGCCTCCATCTACGAAGTCTAATATGCAGTAATAATAATAGCAGCAACGTCGAATCATTGAAGAAGCTGATGAAGTGGATTAAAGCCAATAATTTGATTAACCAAACCCCCGTAATATTATAATATTTTAAAATAATACTTATTATTGATACTATCATTGCACAATTAAATTACTATAATAAAAGACAAGGAAGTCAGAATAACGTGTTTGCAAGACATGACTCTTAGAATAGTAGACATTCAAATATAAATTAGATTGAATTGCTTGCGAATGAAGTCAGATCTGTTCTCCATGATGAAAATCACTTAATAATATTAGACTATGATATTTTCTCATGTTTTTATTTTAACTTATTTTTTCTATTTCTATGTATTAAATTGAATGACGAATTCCAGGATGAAGATAGAAACCTGCATTAAAGCCAAAAATCAATAAAACTTAAAGAGAGCGTAAACCAAAATCAGCAAAATGACTTTGATTAATACAGCAATTAAGACCTACAGCATCTGCAGTAGTAGCAATTAGAGGACAGTCAACTGCAAGGATATGATGATTAAGACAATAACGACTAAGATGATAACGGGGGAGATGACTACCAAGATGACCAGCAAAACAATGACGACTTCGAGTGAATCACACATAATAAATTTTTTATTTAAGATAATTATTTGCAATATTCGAACAATCACAATTAAGTAGATATATAATAATAATAATATTCTGAGTGAGATATGATCTAAATTGGAGTTTAGAATTAGTAATTTTAAATAAATAATTAAAATGGGTCTTTAGCAATCTACATGTTGCTGTGCTGCAAGAGATAAAGATGATGAAACAAATCCAGAACTCTACAACCTCAAATAACTATCACTCACCTAATATCATTAAGACTAATTATCTATTATTTTATTGTATAAATATCAGAGAAGTGCTAATAACAGACCAGTTCGATAAGTACAACCACAGATTCAGCATAATATACTCAAGCTTAATAAACATGAAAAAATTATAATTTTTTATAATATATATATTATTAAGTTTTGTTTAGTTCTGGGAGGAGGGAGATAAACTCATCACCACACATTTGATGAGAGATTCTTTGACTTTGAAATCATAAAAATACACCTACTATTTATTCTAAGCAAAATCCCTATATAAATGGCTATATATTGTAACTCTAAAATAATAGGCAACATGAATGATAGAGCAAAAGAATCATAAACTTTGTAAATAATGTAAAATATTTAATGAAATTTGTCAAGATTTTTGGAATTAACGAGAAATTAAAGCTGACTTAATTATGAAACATTAGAAAGTGAGAATGAAATATTTAATGGAAATCTCAAAAATTAAATGAAAATAATTTAGTGGGAAAACCAAAGCTTTGTTAATAGAAATTGTTCTTAATAGTCCCTTTTTAATAAAGCTGCAAAATTAAAATCTAAAGCTCTCATCATTAAATTCATCAATAATAGTCTTTATGTACAGGGGTCTTAGAAAATTTCATTTACTCTATTTTCTTTTGTAATTTAGCATATTTAATTGTTCTAATAAATCTTATTCTATGTAGTCTTACTTTCTAAAAATATATTTAAGATTGATTCTCAGTGATTTAATTTAGTATCATTCAAGTACAAATTATTAAATAAATTTAAATAACTTATTAGAACTCAATTAATTTACTAAATTTGAAAATCGTGGAATATTTATAAAATAAATCGTATTTTACCTTTGTAACTACATTAGCAATGTATTAATTAGATACAAAAAGATTAATTAAGAATTTAGAATCAAATTATTATTTATTCAAAGGGACTTATAAGCACTTTTATATTTTTTAAAAATTAATCTAGTTCTTTGCTACATTTCAAGCAATAAAATTATTTTTGGTAAACTTTACTGACCACTAATCACTTTTTATTTTCTTACTTTGGTATAATTTATACTTTATTATTATTTCTTACCAATAATTAATTAAATTAACTTATGGAGACATCACACTAAGGTATTTTTATATACTCTTAAAAGATCAAATCAAATCCAAAACTTCTCTTATTTCTTAGATTAATCTTAGCAAAGCAACACTTCAAGTATTGGACTAGCCTCTAAAGATCAGTCAGTTCAGAAAATGTGTAATTTAATGCAATAATTATTCTATAATCTCATATAGCCTATGCTTAATTGGGTGCAACTTCATCAGGGGATGAGAGTCCATAATTAATCACGGATGAAAAATTGAAATGCTATGAGAAATTCTAGCACATACCTATTATAATTGAGGGACCAGAGCAATCTCAAGATTACTCTTATTTCTTGTGAGTGAACAATAGTTGATTTTACCATGAATTTATTATATTTTCAATGATCGCCTTTGTAACAAACATTTATATCATATTTAGAGTGGACAAGAACGAGGACTTAAAATTCTTAGAGAGAGGCATAGCTCTGGAAAATTTATCAGATATTAAAGAGCAGAAAAGACTTGAAATGGAATTCAGAGTGCTGCAAAGAATGACTTAACATAAGGGGCATGTCAAGAATTTATTCAATAGTCCACAGATGGAATTTATGAAGCAAAATAGATACAATGAGGTTTTACCTTGTAAGTGTGATAAAACTTAACTAGAAGTGACTATAATATTACATCATAAAGAAAAATTAAAAATAATTTAGGATATTTACTTGAATTTTTATAGTTTCACACAGTAGAGTCGTATTGAAAAATCAACCAACAATAATTCCAAGTGATATTGGCATCGGTTATAATGAGGACCTTAATTTTTATATTAATGCAAACTACATAAATGTAAGAATTTGCTTTTATTGTTAATTATTTAATAGTCTTTTGTGAGAGGATCAGGAGAGAAGGCTTTTATAGCCACTTAAGCGCCTATCGACTATACTTTAGAGAGATTTTGGCAAATGATTTGGGAACAAAACACTAAGTTAATTATCATGCTTTGTCCACTTAAAGGACCTAAGAAGGTACATATATATTGCCTTTTAATTAATACTTTATAAAGGAAGAGGCAATTTGTTATTGGGTAAATGAGCAGGATGTTTCAAGAGAGTTCGGTAACAAAGCCTTTGAGTTAACTTTCCTCTCTGAAAAGCAAATCTCTCCGGGCATCGTTCAAAGAAAATTCCATCTTAAAAATCTGAATCAACCAGATGAGCCGCCTCACTTAGTAGCCCAATTATAAAATACAAGATGGGAGGACGATGATGCCAAAGCAGACGAGGAGCACTTTGACGATATTGATAAAATGATTAAAAAGATAAAGAAAGCAAGGAGAGATGAAAACATCATGCTTAATACATGCAGAACACCACCCATTGTTGTACATTGCAGTGCAGGCATAGGTAGAACAGGCACTGTGATTGCAATCTATGCCATACTAGAGAGCATTGAAAAATTACAGGCATAGGCTGAAGACTTGAACAAGCTTGAAGTTGACCAGAGCATTATTGAGGCCTATCCATTATTCAGAAAAGTAAGGGTGTCGGTGTTTGGGGCTGTCAGGAAAATGAGAGAACAAAGATGGAATATGGTCAAGAGATAGGTCTAATATAATAAATTTTAAGAAAAATTACAATAAGCTCAATAGAAATTTTAAATGGAGATATAAAATTATTTGGAAATAAGAAAAAAAATTTAAAATTATATTTCAAATTTATAAATTATCTATACTTACTTTTAAAGTATGACAATTCATGTTTTTATTCTTTAAAAAGTTTAAATAAACAAGATTTCTTGAATATATATTTGGCATAAAAGATATGATAATTTTTTATATTGTTCTTAATGATTATTAAATGAATATTATACATATTTATCTATGAGTACTTGGAAAGATGGATCAGGAAAAATTTATTCGACTTAATACTATTTGGTAAAGATGACTTTGGAGATAATAGCAACAAATCTAAAGATTGTAACTAAAATCTAGACTTTTGATTTTTATTATATATTCTTATTTCTATTTCTGAAACAGATAATGTATAAAGTTCCCCAAAATAATTAGATGTTTTTCATGAAATTAAGTTAAACTGTTACTATAGTGAGTTCTTTTATATTTTAAAAACAGTCAATTAAAAGTTTCAAGTATGAATGTTTTATTGATATCGAATTTGTAATTAGCCAGTTCTACAAATAGTTCTTCGATTTTAGTCATATCAGGATCAATCAGCAATCTACTCTCTTATGTACTGTTACAAAGTTACTTGAAGAATTTCTTCTCTCTATTATTGATACCGTATGCGAACACCAGTAAGGTGCATTCGAATTCTTTAAGTAGAAATTCTACATCGCTACTATCATTATTAAGTTCCTCTGCTTACACACTATTTGTCATTAATATTATGAGCTTATTTCGATCAGAAAATGTTTCCATGTCCTGATCTAAGAATTCCTTTACAGCTTCTTTTATACTTTTCTAGAGATTCGGTACTGAATTTTGATTTGTTTCAATCCTACTGATTAAGTTTCTTAACTAAATGAAATTCTTTTCTTTATTTACAAGCGAGAAAAGTCTTCTGCAATTTTTTGAACAAGTAATTAAACTAATCCTATCTCGTTGCTCCAGACCTTTTTCAAAAATATAGTCCATATGTTTTTAAAAGGTGTCAGAATGAATGCTCATACTGTGCTCTACGTTCACTAGAAATACAACATCTTTATTTTTATGTTCAAAAGAGAGCATCATTTTTTCTAATGAGAGCGAATACTAATTGTGTCTCTCAAAGATGTTCCTCAGTTATATCACGCATTCTTTTCTTATTCTGGGATCATAAATTTCTCCAGATCTAAGACATTCAGTAAAAAGTTTAGATGCCATTTTTTCTCTGTTTAATGCTAAGTAGAGTAACCCAGAGTGCATCAGATATTTCTGTCTCAATATTTATATAGGGATTACTGGAGCTTCTTCACGCTCTTCTTCTATTATATATAATCGACGTTTTTCAATAAAGTTAATCATGATTAAAGCACACTCAAGTAGCTTCTCAGCAGTTAGCAGTTTATTGTTGTGAATATTTGCAAAAGATCTGCTAATTGTTATTTTTATTATAAGGTCAATAAACAGAGGCTATGAAGAATTAGACCATTTTATACCTTAGTATCTTTCTATAGCTTATCTCAACCAAGCATCCACTTTGTTCCAAGTTAATGAAGGATCATTCTAATCTCCATTATTGTACCTTAATTCTTTGTATAAGCAGATTGCATATTAATAGGTTCTATGAGCCAACACCTTTTAATAATAAACTTTCTAGTTTCTGCTGGGTTCCTCTGGTAATAAAAGCTCCTTCGCTATAGTTCTATTTTGTCGAAGATAAACTTCAGAAGGAGTCTTTTTTCTTAAGCAAATTAATGCTTAATCAATTGCATTGAAGAAATTCTCTGCTGCTTAAGCATATTTCTCATTCTTAAATTGAATATTAGCTATGTTATTATAGCATATTCCTGCTGCTTTGTAATTTTAGCAGTCAAACATGTTGCAAGCCTCAGCTAAATCTATAACTGCTAGAGCATCTGATTTGAACATAAAGTCGTTATTCTCAAATTTCTTTGCTGAAATTAAGTTTTTAAATACGTCATATAGGTCAGTTAATTCTTTTGACGTCTCTTCGTCGTTTATTAGTTCAATATCGATACCAGCACTAATTATCTCTCTCATTTTATTATTTAGCATTCTTAGCGGTCTAATAATATAATGAGAAGTTTCATAGGCAACTATAGCCGCAATGACAAACATAACAATAGTGAAAGCTGCAAGCAAACTTATAATTATTATTACCTTTTGACTGATTATTGAGAGGGAAGTAATAGGCCCTGTAACATCCTCTGTTTTCATTATAATACCAATAGAAAATAAACCTTGGAAAAAATTTCATTAAATAGATTAATTAAAATCTGCATAAGTTTATATGCTCTTATTTACTATTATCATTTTCAAGCACTAGGTAGATCGGACAGACTGCAATTAGCTAGCCAACTCCGTTATTATTAAATTCCATAATTGATACAGTGTCTAGGTTATAGATAAAAATACTTAAATTTATTGATTTGTAACTTATAAATGCAGGTAAAATTGTTGAATTAAAGTATGTACTTTCATCTGTTATGACATCATCATCAGGTATATTATCATCAGTGCTATTATTTTGTACTCTAGTGACCCCAAATTCTACTTAAGTAATTGATGAAATTTTAAGCATTATTGGGGATTTGCTATGGTATACTAAATTAAATCCCATATCAAGAATGAAATAATGGTCTTAACCAGGAAATCCATCCAAGATCTTTTAATAAAAGCCCCATTACATGTCAATATCAATAGCTGATACTCCCTCTAGTTTATCAGATATCTAAAAATATTTAGATAAAGTCAGACATATACTCCCGAGTTCACTATCTAGGTAAGGTTAACTGAATACTATTTTATTTTTAGCATTAAATGCATTCAGATACCATGGTCTACACCTAGGCTCATAAACTGAGGGGTCTAATTTACTACAGTCAAAAATTTATTCGAGCAAATTCATCTCCAAGTTCAAATCCTTATTCTATTTAGATTTTAATTTAGTTGAAACCTAGTCCCTTCATGATTATTCACTTCTTTTGATTTATGGATTTTCTTATCTTTAATACTTAGGAAGTATTTTTCGTTTATTTTAATCATGTTTATCATAAACATCTTTCAGAGTGTCTTAAATAATGCTGTCAAAATCAAACATATCCTCTAAATTTGAATCTTATATTTAATTTGATTCTTACTACAATAAATTCTAGTTTAACTCCCTTTATTCTAATCCTTCTTAGTAAGTTACATAAGGATATGAGTATGTTAATCCCTCACTATACACAGTGTACATTGAGGCAAATTAGTTAGGATTAACATCATAGATTGGTTGCATTACGATGTCAGAAGCTGAAGAAAGAGAAAGTGAATACTTTTCTGAAGTTGTTAGATCTGTGTACTTTAGTTTTGATGTGGTGTAAGACCATGAAGAGTTTTAAGTACTTTCCCATCTCATGTTATTCTTACGCTTCATGTACTTTTTGAAGCCACTAAAATTTTCATTGACCACATAAAAATTCCAATCCCATTTCCTTTATACATCAGCACCTTACTAACTTAACCTGCCTTAGCCAATATCTAAATTCATTTACACTAATTAATTGAGATTGTTAACTGGAAGCTACATTACACTTTGAATAATGCTTGCTTTATTTTGAACTAAGGGGATCATGTGTTTTCGTTGTAAATCTAACAAATTTTCTACCACGTCGTTCCTCGATAAATTGAAAAAATAGACGTAGAGGCTCATTACAACCGTTATAGTCACAGCAATTCCAAAAATTATGCTTGAAGTTAAGAGGCAAGTGAGACGCTTCTTAATTGAATTAGTATATTTACCTTTCTTTTTACCCATTATAAATGTATATTACTTTCTAAAATGATTTATGAAATTTATGTTTATTTTTGAATAATTTAAAATCTATAATTCTTTTGCTATTATTTATTAGTATTTATCTTATCAAACCAATAATATCTTGCTATAGAATTAAAACGAAATAAGTAAAATTAATTTTATATGATTAAATACCTAAAATTTCTATATGCTTAGGCAAATCCCTTTATTTCTCACTTATTTTGCAAAAGACTTAGACAATATATACTTTCATACTTTTCATAAAACTTGAAGCCCAATTCAAAATTAAGCTTCATTTATTTCCCTAACACTATAGTTACTATATTTTAGCAGTGATCAGTAATCTTCCCTCACTTAAAAACCTCTAATGTTCTTTGGCAAACTCTAAGCAGTCATAGTATTTTTGCCAAATATATCTAATTTCTATCAAGTAATCTGCCCAAGATAGCAAAAACGCAAAAGATCTTGATATTTTCATCATGCTATCAAAAGTAATGTCTCTAGTAAGTCTTTGCTCGGCTTAAATAACATTCTCTAGAGGAAGTTTACTTATATCATTTTATTTGAGATATTTATCTATGAAGTTGTACTCCCCTAGTATGGATTTATTTGACTTCCAATCAATTGTAGGACGGTTTATAAGAAGCATCAAAATTTCAAAAACTCCTTCGATTTAAGGAGGTGGACGTGCATAAACTTTTAGTTTTTACAGATGAGATAAAATTACGTGCTTCAATGCTTTATCCATCAATAATTTACAGAATATTAATACGAAAGTTTAATCATAGAACTATTAAATCATAATTATTCTTACATATCAATGGTTCTATCTCTTTGACTTCTTCATCAAGGTAATACTTAATCTGTTTCTTATAATTTTCGAGTTGTTCTTCTATCAGTAAAGCCTCTACTTCGAATGCATTTAATTATATTTGCAAATCCTCTATAGAATTCGACTTTTTATTTAGCTCTATATTTTCTAGAATATCGCCAAGTCTTCCTCGAGATTTTATTACTTACTCAGAGTCCCAGATTTAGATACTCTTTAACAGTTATTCTTCATTTTCTTATTTAAGTATTTCAATGTTTAACTATGATTGAATGTCTTTACAATAAGTAAAAATAATATTTAATTTAATTTTTTTAAAAATTAATCAATTCAAAATATTTACGCCTTAAAAATGTAATTTTTAACTTATTTTTTTCTTTAACAAGTTATAATTTATATAATTAGATCCAATAACTTTATTCATAAAAATTTACCTTTCATTAGGCTCTAAATTATTTTTTACACTAAGTTTCATGTTTTTTTTTTAAAATAATATTAGAACTTTTATATCTTATAATAATATTTTAAAAAATCTAAAAAAATTGACGAGCTAAGTCTAAATTTATTTATTTGACTTAGCTCGTATTTATAAATTAACTTACTTTTTAGATATGTTAACTTAAATATTTTCATTCATAATCCTTTATTCACGTATTAAATATTTTATCCAATAATAATTAGCATTATTAACATATATTCACATTAATTAAACATTCAGCATAAAATAAAAACAATTTTTACATTTTAAAAATTGTTAATGCTTTTTATAAAGAGCATACTTCATTATATATATTTCTAATTTATTCTCAACTACACTTTACATTTTCATATGTAAATTTAATTATATATCAATAAAATAAAATATTAACCACTATTCTTGATTATTTAATCATTCTTTGGAAAATGTAAATAATTTCTCTAAATAAACAAATTAAAATTAATTATGTCTTGATAGTTTTTATTAGGAGATGACTAATTTGAAGAATAATAAGAACTCTCTTAGGATTTTTTCATGATTACAGTAAGATAAATTTTAATAAATATTCTAAATTAAGCTGAATAATTAATTACAAAATTAATTCCAGTGAGATTACAAAAAGGTTTTGATGCTTTAATATTTATAAATAATATTCAGAATAAAATTGCAATCATAATATTTCATAGATTATTTCGAAATTATAAGTTTATTATTTTAGTATAGCTTAGTTATATCAACATTCTCTTAATTCAATGAAAAGGCATATGAATTTAGTTTTAAAGTAATTAATACTTTTAAAGAATTTACAATTATAAATATATTTTTATTGCTTTAACTTATTTTATATATAAATTTAGCCAATTGTCCTGCTGCTATTGAAATAAGTTTCACATTTTCAGGAGTTAATTCTTCTTTTTGAACAAACTATTTAAGCTTTGTTACTTAACTCTCAGGAATAGCTTCTAAATCAAGATTCAATAGAAGTTCTATAAAGTTTGGTCTGCATAGTAAAGCTTTGCAGTCTTTCCATTCTGTAGACTATTAACCTACAAATTAATGGTAAATATAATATATTAAATCTAATGATCATTTATATATATATAATTAATATAATAAAACCTAGTAGAATTCCAATGGCTTTCATAACAATAAACACTAGTCTTGGTGGATTAGAAAAGGCTCTTACTTCTGCTATAAATCTTTTATCTATAGACTTTAACTCTTGATTTAATTTCTTAATTTTAGAATTTAAATTTCAATAAAATATTTTTATTAATAAAGTAAAAAAAAAAAAATTGTAAAATGGTAATATAAAAAATGAGATGTCAAAGATTAAGAAAGCATAATTTTAAATCAAGAATAAAAAAGTAATAATTAATATATACTAATTAAAAATAGTGATTGAATCATTTACCGTTTTCTTGTTAATATTAAAGCGAAATTAATCTTATCAGGATTTTAAGATTATACATAATATGATAGAAATATTTTAGAATTAAATGATTTTTATATTTGAAGTGCTTTAAATACTTTGTTATGCTAAATTATTAATTTACAAACTATGATATTTTATTTAGTTTATATATTTGTATACAATTCTAGTTTATTGCTATTTTTTTAATATATACCAAGACTTGATAATGATTTCAAATTTTTTCATTAATATTAGATAATCAAACATTTAAGAACAACTTTCCTTAATCAATAAAAACATACTAATGTTATTAATTAAAGGCTTTATTTTTTAAATAAGTTATGATAAATGAGGTGATACTCTATCAATAATTTAATTTTCTAAATACTTCTTTCTTTTATTTCAAATTTTATTATTTTAATTTATTTAAAAAAAGATACGATATTAAACTTGATGAATCTGCTTATGAATTTCCAGTCTTTTCTCATTGGAATTTGAAACATACTCTTATGATATTAAATTGAGTATATATTTATTTAATTAAATTAATATATCAATAAATTATTAATTGAGGTCAACTTGCTCAGTTGGAGCTTATATTTGAGAATTTTGTGATGCGTTTTAAGATTTAAATATAAAATAAGAAAATAAATAATTGAAAGATGATGCTTCAACATTTTAAGGCACTTTTTGGCTTTATATTGAAGTCTGACCTAATTGAGATCTTGGTTATTATGAAATTATCAACAAAATAAGTTCTTAAATAATCAAATTCAGATTTCACAAAATTAATTTATAGTTTACTTCAATTAATTGATAAGTTTATGAACCAGAGTTTTCGACTTAAAGTTTAATGTAGTTGTCTACTTCTTAAAGAGTTTAATCCATTGCTTGGGAATGAATATGTTGAGGATGAGATATTTCCTACTTTTTGGATTCCATTTGTAATTTGAGATATTTTTTACAACTAAAAACTATTCAAGATAGAATTTAAAAGCCCTATTTGTATCTGGAGTTTAGAGAATTCTATTAATTTTAAGAAATTCACTTTTTTTATTTCAAATATTTTATCTACACTTGAAGTTCTTTGAACAATTTAAATAAGTAAAATTAAAAAATATTATTAAAAAAATAAATCATTAGATTATTCTATTGTATAAACTGAATAATCTATGCATAAAAATTTATCATGAAATGAATATTTTTATTTTTTAATTTTTTATTGAGCATGCTATTTATATGTTAAAAACTGAATTTTAATTAAATTTAATAACCTTATTAATTTATATATATATTTAGTTTATTAACTTAAGATAAAATTGATTCTTTAATTATATCAATCAATTAATTAAACTGGCAAAGTCATCTAAAATTAAATGTGCCTATTTAATGAATTCATGAACAAATATTTACGAATTATAAATTTTGCTATAAAATTAATTATAAATATTTTAAGTGGCTTTTTATCCTTTTTATTCATAATTTTATATTTTATAGAATTTATAAAAACTAATTAAAAAATTTAATAAATAAATTCTCTTGCCCAATACATAAAAATATTTAATTTTTATAAATTTTCAAAAATTTTTATCATCAATTATAATCTTATAATTTATAATCTAGCATCCAATACCATTTCCACCGATATAAAGAATTCAATTTTTAATGAAAATCACATAAATTATTAATTTAAAAAAGTAGTATAGCATTGTTTTTAGTATATAATTTGACAAAGAATAATAATATACTATGGAAATTATATATTATTAAAGTTGTTTATTTGATGGTAATGGTAATTGAAATTGAAATTTAAATGTTTCTAATAATTTTATAGCCAAAAAATATAAAATTTAATGTTGGGGCAATAAACTTTCTAAGAGGGCAGGGAATTTCCGTTGTAGACTGGAAATGCATGGAGGCAGGAAACTTCCCCCTCATAAATTAATTAATCTAATTAATCTAATTAATCTTTAAATCACATTCTTATTCTATTTAAATAAGTTTATTAATAAAATAAAATAACATGAATTCTATTTTTAAAATTTAACCATAAAATTAATATTTAGTTAAATTAATAATTAATTCATGAATAAAATGTTTATAAAGTAAATCAAATATAAGATGCTTGTTTAAAATTAAGATATTATTAATAAATAAAATATCCATTTTAATTATACTCAATTTTGATAAAATTAAATAAAAATATTATGCATATAATTTTAGTATTGTTTGGATATAATATATAATAAATTATTTAAATTTAACATCATATAAAAAATACAGTATCTAATGAATTAAATTCATTTTGATATTAAATCTTTTTTTTTATTTATCAATTTTCTTATTTATAATTTTAAAATTTAAGGCTTAATATTCATTCTAAATAAAAAAAATGGTTTAGATTTTATATGTAGAATAAGTTAGTTAAAAAATAAAACAAAAAAAAGATATACTGAATTGGAGTTAACTCAAATATCTTTATGTTTGATAATTAAGGTCAAGAATTCTTATATGTTAATTTTAATTAACTTCATTTTAGATTATATAATTATTTATATGAATGTAAATTCGGTCATTGAGGCAGCTGCATATGATATTTTTCTTGCAGATTCAGGGGTTATCTCTTCTCCTTCCAACAAACTCTTGATCTATGTGATTTATTCTTGACTGACACTCTCTAAATCCAAATTCAAGAGACTGCTCATGAAGGATTCACTTCCAAGTTTGGCTTGGAGATCTTTCCACTCAGTTGCTTCCCAGCTAAAAATAAAATTTTCAATAGATATATTATTAAGAAAATTAATTTATAAAAATAACAGCCTAGCAAGACGCTGATCGCTTAAAATACAACGATCACAAGGTTGACTGGAGATCTAACTGCTTTCAATTCGTTAAGTGCCATTTAATTTGTTGTCAATAAAACTTATGCCATATCATTTATTTTAAATGTAGTCGTTTTTATAATTTATTATTCAGAATTTATACACATCATATTATGATATATAATTAAGAAAATAATCACTTTTAAATTTCATTGTTTAAAAAAGCGAGCAAATTGAGAAGATGTAAAAAATTGAAATTCTTGGTTATCTAAAACTTTATAAAGTATTCTTATAATTTTTCAAAGATAAATTTATAGATACAGATTAAATATTTCTTATAGTGATAAAATTCTAATTATAAATCCTATAAACTCAATTTATAATTAGTATCTTTGAAAGATTTTAAACAAAATCCAATCAATCTCAAAGTTTTCTTTTAAAATATTAATTTGAAATTTTAACTGCAAAGACTCATATTTTAACTTAATAAATAGAGTACTGTATTTAAATAAATTTTGTATTATATTATATTAATTCTAATTAGATATCCCTAATGCAAGACTTTCTTTTTTAAGCTAAATTTAATTGTGCCAACATTCGATACCCTTATTGCATTTAGGGTTAGAAATTAAGTCAAGCATTATGTATGTAAGATCTCTAGTATCTTAAATTTGAAAAAATAGAGGAATATTATTATCAGATATAGATTAATTTAACATTACCTTAATTTGATACAATACAAAACGATTTTGAATGTAAAATTTATTACTCTAAAAAGAAGAATATGATAATTTTATAATTTGATAAAATAACTTTTATAAATCTAAAAAATAAATATATAAATTAATTTATACTTTATGCATTTCATAAAAATAAACTTGCTCTAGTTGCTTTTTTATTTCTGATTATTCAACAATAGCTGAACTCTGGTCTTATAAGCTATAAACAAATATAAAATATTTATAATGTTTTAAATATGTTAGTAAAAGAATTGAAAATTTTACTTTTAGGATTCCATTTGTAACTTCCTTTAAATTTATTCAATGTGTATAAAAATTATGATTAAAGTCTCTATTTATATTCTGGATTAAGTTTCGAATAATATTATGAAATTCTTACATTCAAATAAATTCAAAGAATCTATAATTATCCTTCATATATTAGATATCATATTTTTTAAGAATAGACTAACTTTAATTAATTATAAATTTTAGAGAATATTATAAATAAATTAATAGATATTATTCATAAAAATAATTATAAATTTAAGTATTGAATCCTTATCCAAATTGGATAATAAATAAATTTTACTAATATATTTGAAAATATGAATTAATTTACAATTAAATTAATTATAAATATTAGCAGTTAACTTTTTTGAAAACATAAATTTATGGTATTTTTTTGATAGTAAAAAATAGTTTATAAACCTCATTATTGGCGGTACTATTTTTTTGATATCTTGAAAAGTAATAAATCATTTTTAGTTTATATTAAAACCATATAAAAAAAAATTTACCCACAATTAAAATTGATTTATTTAGCTTCAGCAGTGTTATAAGATAAGGCTTCTCTTAGTATCAGTCTTCAAATATTTTATTCGTATTTATTTATAGTTAAATGCCATAAAATTGAAAATTATTAAATATTCTAATTTTTAATGCAAATTTATGATCAGAAATCTTCAAAATAAAATTAAAATTGTTCACATTCCAAACATAATCTCTGGAAAATCGTATCGATATATAATTTATGAAATACATAAATATTTATAAATATAAAGAAAATGTTGTTTTAAAACTATTAGTGGCAGATGTTAAATTATCTGCCCTAATTATAATCAACTTTTATTTATTTATTAATTTTTAATCAATTTTTTTTTATCTTTTCTTGCATAAATTCATGAATTTTAAAATATTTTTTCTATATCATATTTTCATTAGTTTAAATCTTTTTTACTTTTTTCTGGAGCCTATAATTAAATCCTTAGCTTTTATTTTTAGGGAAAAATATTTTTTAGTAAAAAATTAAGACATAGTTCTGGATCCCTCCAGATTAAACATAAATTTATCAAGAATTATTAAAATTAATTAAGAATGTTTTGTGCATAAATTGTTGAAAAATACATGCAAATTATCTTATAAATTATAAACTAGACATTTTAAAATAACTTTCCCGCGAGATGATTATGTAAATATGTATCCAGATTGAAAAGTGATAAGTTTTAGAATTAATAATAAAGAAATAATTAAAATGGAACTAAAATAATCGATAATCTTACACTTTTATAATGAAACTTCAAGTATGCTAATATTCTTAAAGGAAGTTAGCTTTTTAATTATAAGTATTCAGTACTTTTTAATAATTATTTATTCGTATTTTCTGCCCTAAATGACATGAAACAGGTATGTAAATATATTTATACTTAAAAAAAAATCACGATAGGTTCAAATATTTTTACCATGTAATTTTTATATTTTTTTCAATTTTATTAAATTTCGAAAATAATGATTACTATTCAATTATAGTATTACTTGAAACTATTTTATAATGAATTATTTAAAGTTAATATCAATTTATAAATAATTAAAGAATATCCCATGTAATGAAGTTATTTAAAAAATATAAAAATAGTTTTTGATCTTTTTTTTTTAATTCTTATTTTATGATTTCACTAATTAATAAATTAAATTTTCAATCTGAAATTTATCTTAAATCAACATTCATGATAATGAAGATTTTTATGATGTTATATGAATATACAAAATAAAAGCTTGATACATTTTACTTGAAATCACTTCAAATATCCTTGTACTTGATAATTAAGTTCAAGTATTCTGTAAATTTATTGATTATTAATCCTCTAAAACGAAAAAATAAAATTATTTATTTGAAATTTATTCTGCTAATGACACAGCTGCAATTGATACTTTTCTTGCAGATTGAGGGGTACCCCCCCCTCTCTTTACAACAAACTTTTAATATACATGATTTAGTCTTGAATGATGCCGTCTATATAGTGATACTTCAGCCATTCCAAAAGGAATTCATCACCAAGCATGTTTTGGAGGTCACCACTCCACTCAGTTTACTGCCAGCTAAATTATATAAAAGATTCTTTAAATATGTTTTATTATAAGAACATATTTAATATACCAGCCAAGTAAGATTCCGATTGCTTGAAATACAACAAGCACAAGATTCTAAGGAATTGAAACAGACTTTAATTCGTTTAATGAACCTTTATCTATGGACAATCAAACTTATAATTCATCATTGTGCATTTTTGGAAAATAAATGAATGCTTAAAAAATTAAAATTAAGAAAATAATAGTTTTTCACTTCTTTCTCTTTAAAAGATTTAAGCAAGTTAAGAATATTATATAAAAAAAATCTTTTTATATTTAGTGAATTATAAAATATGCTAATAATTTCTCTAATAAATTTCTATATTTTAATATTAATAATATTCATAATGATAATGTGCATTTTTTATAATTAGATTTTTTTCAGTATTAAAGATTAAAATTGTTTTTTTAATAAATTTACTTCAAAACTTAAGATTTACGATATGTAGTGCTCTTGACTTAAATTGATAATGTTAATACAATTTTTGTGTTATATTTAATATATTGCCATTGTAGAGTTTTTAAATAAATTTTTCTTTTAAATTATAAATTGCTAAATCTTGCTATTTATAAATTAGTTTAATGCGTTTATAAAAAAAAATAAACTTGCTCATCCTATTGAGCTATTTCTTATTTTTAAACAACTTCTGGACTTATGAGCTTAAAACTAATATGAAATAAATATAATGATTTGAATATTTTAGTTAAAGTATTGAAAATTTTAGTTTGGTGGATCCATTCATAAAATCCAGTAAATTTATTTAATTATTATTATTATTATTAAAGTAATCTCGATTTATATAGTTAAGTTTTAATTTCGAATCATTTCATGAAATTCTTAATTTATTTTGTATTTTCTCAAAAAATTATAATTTACAATCTCATAATTAGATAAATTAAATGTAAAGTAAAGACTATCTTAAGTTAATTTCAAAACATTTATTTTTATCTTTTGAGAAACTTGATAAATATATTTAAATAAATTTTAATCATAAATTACTATAGAAATAAACATCAATAAAAAAAGACGTTAATTATGTTTTATCCTTATTCAAAATTAATCAAGTTTATATAAATAATTATATGAATTATTAAAAATGAATGTTTGTTTGAATGCTTATAAAAATTTTAAGATGATAAATTTTTATTTATGAATATATAATATTTTACTGACATATTACAATCCATACACTAAAATTATATAACATTTGTGTCTTATAAATGAATGATCTTAAATATAACTATTAAATAAGTAGTTGCTCATGAAAGTCCGACCTCTTTTCCTGGAGCATAAGCGTCTGCAACACCCTCAACATCAAGAATGATAGCGACTCCTCCTAAGATCCACTTCTGTGAAGGGGTCTTGGGAGTTTTGAGTTGAGCTGTGAATACATAGGTTGCACCTCTGGTTTCTGTCTTGTAAACTGGGCACTGATAAAGACCCTTTTCTTCCTTTCCATCAGTAGCAATCATAGCTGCTCTGCAGTTAACTACTGGAACAACACTGAATTGTTTCTTGGGGAAACTTTCTTCAAGTTGGCCAACTGAAGATTTAAAACCTTATACTAATTATTTATATTGCTCAAGCATCATTTATATAAATAAGGTAATTTCCTTTTTGTTGCAATGAACTCTAAAAATTAATGTGTGTATATAATTACTTTTTAGTGGCATATTTCTTTTGATTTTGCTTTAAGAGAAGTAATTTACTTTTTTTAATTTATATTGAAATTATTTAATGTTCTTTATAGACATTTTAGAAAATCCTTTAAAATAACCAAAATAAGCTCTTAAAAGAAAATCTATTTTCTAACTTTTATAATGATTGTAACCTACAGCAGCTTAATAATGGTAAAATTAATAAAAAAGATATCCCCATCATTTTGATCGAATTTAAGTTTTGTGGGAGCTTCTAAAAATATATATTTATTAATTTATATTCAAATATAAAGATTAAATAAAAATAAATGCGTTTAAAATTTACAATTTTTTATCTTCTTAAACTTAGAATTTATTTTAACAACATATAATTACTATTTACAAAACAATTGATCTTGTTAATTTATCACCTAAAACAAATTAAAAGAGAAAACATTGAAGTAAATATTTTAAATTCAAATTTAAATAAATGAAGTTTTCTAGCAAAATATTTTTATGAAAATTTTAAATTAGATGAACAACTTAGTAAGAAAAATTAATTCTTATTAAGAATATTATCATCGAAATCATAACTTCAATCAATAAGAATGAAATTCAACAAAAAATTAAAATCCACTATATTACCCATATCTATATAATAATCATAAACCACAAAAAGATGCTGGATTTTGATTCCCATCTAGCACCTTCAACGTGGAAACCGAAAATGTAAGCACCATCTTTTACTGGTGGAAGATCTTACTCCCAATAGAGTTTCTTTAGGATTTCAGTTTGAATGTATAGTCTATTCAATTCTTATTGCTTTTCTCTTGCGTAGACTTGCTTAATAGCAGTCAAGAATGATTGTGGGTTGAAGAGTCTGTTCAAGAATATAACAGTTGGTACTCTGGTTGGGTCTTCTTTCCATTAGTTAAGTTAGTCTAGTCTATGTTTCAAGTTGTCCAACCATGAACCTAAACCTCTGATTGAGGGGAAGGCTAGTTTAGCCCAAGTAGCTGGGACTTTGTCAAGGAAGATAGCATCCATAAGTTGCTCCATCTTTTCAGTCATTGTCAACTCTCCCTTGAATGATAACTCAATTTCTTGAAGTGATCTCAAAATTTCACTGATGAGGACATTCATGACTTCACATTCTTGTAAGAAAACGTTTTGATATGGACCTCTGTCATCTGTCATCTTTTAAGAAATATCATCAATATTAAGTTTGTTTTGATCAAGTTGTACTTCATCGTTAACTCTATGCATAAACTCTTGAATCTTTTCTTATTTACCACCACCGGAACCTCCTTCTGAAGGGCCTGAATCTTTTGGTTGAAGCTCTACGAGTGTTCTGAAGAGAGTTACACACTGATTTGTTCTAAAATCAATTTCAGCATTTGGATGCATACCAAAAGCAAGTGGAGTTTCACCTGGACAATCATAAATAAAATAAATATTTAAGGGTAGATTCAGTCTCAAGATATTCAATGTATTTCTCGTAACCTAGAGGAGGTGGACATTTGAAAGTAATGTTCTTTCCTTCAATGAAGGGGAAAAGCTCAGCCTCATCCAATAGTGAATCTTGCATGAGATTCTCTAAATAAGCGCTACAGAATCTTCTGTCCCAATCGTCGACGATGTGACCACCGTACATGATCTCACCGAAAATGTATCTAAGATCATCCCAAGGAATCTTGCCACTTGATGCGTTTTGTTCCATATAGTTTTGCAAAACAATAGCTGAATCTCTTAAATCTCCCATATTGAATGGATAATGCATATTCCATCCCTTAGGACCGAACTTTCTTCTTTCAATCATGACTGAATGGAAATAGCAAAGAGCGAAAAGAATAGTCTTAATCTTTGGATCCTTGTCTTCAATATCCTCCTTGGAGAAGAAAGTGAAAGCTCTCTTCATATTTTGTTTCAAACCTTGAGGAGGCTCGTTTGTCAACTTAATTGATCTCTCAAGAAGTTTAAATATGAATTTAATTTGAAAAATTAAATGAAGACCAATTGGAATTTCATTAGATGGATCTGAAGATAAGTAAAGTCTGAAATTGGGGTGAGAACCTTCGGTAGCATAGATATCAAGTTTCTTTTCAAGTTCAATCAAAAATCTGGGCATTAAATGAATGTTTTGTAACATGACCCAGTGACCTTCTTTGTGACCAATTTCAAGCTTGTTCATAGCAACAATATCTTAACCTTGACCTAGAGCGACAGTATGTAGATAATCTTAATATATTTAACAAATTAAAATACCAATAAGTTTTAAGCGTTGTTTACTTGTTTGGATCAACTCCATTCTTTCTGCAAAGTTGTTCTACATCCTTAACTGGATTGGCTCCTGGTGACAAAATGAAGAAAATTGGAGTGGTTGGTGTTGAATCGATGTAAGATGAAGTCAATACTTGGAAGAATGAACTTGTTGAATCGCAGTCAACATAGTTATCACCATTTGGAAGGGTCTTTCTGATAAAGTTATCAAGAGCAGTGGTGATTCTATCTGGTCTCAAACATCTAATAACTAAGAGTTTCTAGAATGGCATGCCCTCAAGTTTTTTCCAATCTAATGGAAGCTTTTCGCTTTCTGGTTAAAGTTCGTTTAATAAATAAGTAACTAATTATTAAAATAATTTCTCCTAAATTAAAATAATTGTACCAATCCTTGAATCTTGTAGGTGATTCTTTTTCTAGATTTTGTGAAAAGTTTTCAAAGCCTTCAATCTCAATAAGCTTTTGAACACTGTACCAAGCAAGATCTGGAAGCCATTCCTTAAGTGGATTGATGGAATCAGTCTTAGTTGGGCATCTCAGTAAGAAGTTCATTTCTTGAATGGTGTATTAGACTTCAAGAATACTCTTTTGCATGAGTCTGAAAGTAAGTTGACCTAAGAAAATCTACTTGTGCTTTTCGAAAAGACCACGAGATACCCATTAGTAGATTGTCATTCTAATCATATCTCTAAGCGCAAGCACTCTAGGTTCTTCCTCTTCGAATTCTTCAGTCTTCTCGATAGCCTTGAAGAAGAAAGTAACAAATGACTCGAGAGAATATTGATACATGTGATCAACGATACATAATTGAATAAGTAAGAAATAGAGCATAGCACCTTCAGCGGCAACTCTTCTATAAACTTCTCTTAGGAAGTTAATCTTGATTTCAGTCTCCTTAGCTTCAGCCTACTGTCTCTGAATTTCAGTTGAGGTCTTCTTGGTGTTTTCTAGTGACTCAATAAGCTCTTTGTTTTGAAGAATAGTAGCTGGGTCAGCATCTGACAAGTTCTTCAAAAGCTCATCTTCAAGTTTAGCCAATTCGATTTGGAAAGCATTTTGTTTGTTCACAAGCTCTTCTTTGGTTTGTTCGAGATCTGGTTTCTCGACTCTGACGACCATAGCTAGAAGTTGATCTTCAAGACCACTCTCTGTAACGATGAAGTTAATGATAGTACATTGAGAGCAGCAGGGCAGATCTCTGGCTAAATGTAATTGAGTGATTGTCTGAAATAACTTTGTTTGAAGGTAAAGTTTGAATGTTGGGCTAAGCTCGACATCTTCGGAACCTAGTCTAACAGTAAATATTTTACCTTTCTTGACGAATTGTCTAGAAAGAAGTGGGTCTAAAACAGCATCAATTTCTTAACCTAAACTCTCAATCATAAGGATAGAACCATTTGTAACAGCCATTTCAACTTTCTTTAACCAACCTTTCTGGGAGAGTTGAATAACTTAGAGTTCGTTACCTTCTCTTCCTCTAATCCATTTTTGACCTTGGAGTTGAGGATCAATCATAAGTGGATATCTCTTGCAAGATACAATTACTGAGGCATTTTCAAGAGAGACTCTATCAGCTGGAAGTCCTTCAGTCTTCCATTTAGCTTGATCAGCGTCATTAGCCAATATATAATATAAATTAAAGATTACAATACCTTAAGTGGATCAACACCTTCAGTGAAAGGAATCTTCTTTTGAATAATATCAGGAATCCAAGTTTCTTTCCAAAGTTTTGATCTGAATGGGAATGAGAATGGACCAATATAAGATACGAAGGCAGCAGAAACCAAAGCGTTACCAATCATAAAATTCACAATATCTATAAATAGAAGTTAAATCATAGTGATTCTTTCGTGCTTATAAGTTTGGACATTCAAAACCCCAAAACCCTTAGTGAGGTTTATAAGTACTTTGATTTGTAGGGTATAGTTGGGATCTTGTTGGGGTTAGTAGAGAAATTAGTCCAATTTGAAAAATGAGAAATAGAAATTAGCGAAATTTAGGGTCTGTTTATGATAAGTAGTATTTAGATTTACTGCTTAAGCTTAGGTATGGTACAAGTATTAATATAGACTAAGTCAAACCAGTACTAAATTATACAGCAATAGCAAAACTCCTACACAAGAGTGCCTCAACTGTGAGGTATCACTCCATGCTAGCTGTTTAGCATTTTAATTCTGGTACTTGAAAACATCCAGTAAAAAATAAAAGTTCACTCAGACCCATATTGACTACCTCTGTGACTCTAAGACTTTAAAGTATTGGGCTCACTTTCCTCTTGACTAACGAGCTGTCATGTTTCATCGCAAGTTTCCTGACATGCGTATCTCTCCTTAGACTATAGCCAATATTTATAGAAGAAACGGCATTACATTCAAGACTGTCAACAGAGTGAAGAGAGTGATTGATTTTATAGTAATAATTTAAACTATATTATGATTAAATGCAGAGAGCTATTACTAATAACATCAAATTCATAAACACTGATGAAGCAGTGTTTACATTCAACACTTTTATCAATAAGTCCTGGTACAAAAAGTACGATAATATAGAAGTATATGACTAAAAAGTAAAGGTTGGCACTCACGCAATTTTAGCTGGTATTAGTGAAGATTAAAGTCTAGAAACTTATGTCAATCATCCTCGCTCTATTAAGCGAGAGCAGTATATGAGTTCTTACATAAGCTGAGAGATGAATACAACTAAGAAATCATCTTGTTCGTTGATACTTATCAGTCCATAAGACTAAGGAATCTAAGAAAGCTTATGAAGAGTTAAACATAACTCCTGTATACAACGTTCCTTATAGCCCATAATTTAATGGAATTGAATTTTACTGGAGTTAAATCAAGACTTACTACAAGAAGCTTCTGCTGCATTATCTAATGCATGATTTACCAATCGATACAGTAGACTTAATACAAAGGAGTTGCTAGAGAGTAAATAAAGATAAGACTACGATATGTGCGAGAGAGGGAAGAATGAATGTTTATAAATAAGTTTTAGATTTAAACGAATTAATCTATTCACATATTAAATTGGCCCATTTAGGATTTGGCTTCTCTTTCTTCTCTTCTTCTTATGGCTTGCTTGGGCCCATATTTCTTCTCTTTGTGCCAGCTCCTGCATCTATGTTCATATCATCTGGTTTTTAAACATCTTTATAAAGTCTCTTGCTAACTTAATGAACCGTCTGCTGTTTTCTATCTCTATGAACCTTAGCATGCTCTTTCATAAGATATATACCAGTACCAGATTTTCCTACAAAGTTATATGTCAAAGCTTACTTGAAAGATAAGGATGCTTCTTAAGTTACTCTAGCCAAGCTGATCTTATTAGAATGCCTTGCTTCATCTAGTCTTCAGGAGAGATAGAATATCGTTTCTTATTAGCTTCTTCAATTATTTCTCTGAGATAATCCTCTTTTATTGTACCTAGAACTCCAAAAAAAATGTTTCTGAGAGTTGCATCTTGGAAGGAAGGTAAACTACCACTTCCTCATCTTACATGGCATCCTCATAAGATAAGTGACTTAAATCTCAGGGCATTGGGAATTTCTATTAGTTTAATCTCTTTATTTTTAAAAGCTTTCTTCTCCTCACAAAGTATTGCTTTCAAGAATGAAATTTTGGTACCTTCCATCGTTGGAAGGAATAAACCAACTGTATAATATGTTAATAATCATCAAGTTATCTTACCATGTAAAGTTAGGTATCGATAGAGATCTTCCTTACTTCTGAATCTTGATATCATTTCTTGAGCCTCGACTCTTTTCATTTGATCATTGAGTGATTCCATCTTTGTTCCTCTTCCTATTAATGAATTTCAAATTATAATTTATAGACTTCTGGATCCTATTGTTTAAAAACTTACTATTAAATATGGGCATCTTATAGGAGGTCAACCCTGCAAAGATACGTGGAGAAAGTTTGCAGAAGCTGTAACAAACTGCAGAGATGGAGCTCCATTTTTATCAATTTAGTTCCATTAAATTAGTACTAAATTTGTTTAAATTTAATTAGTACTGGTACTAAATTCGTTTAATTTTAATTGGTACCAATTTAATAGTACCAAAACTTAATTAGTACCTAGTTTTAAACTAATGAGGTTTTAATGGAAAAGTTCCAAAATGGTTCAAAACCTAATTGGTACCAGTACCAACCTCAATTTTTTCTAGGTTGGTACCAAAATTAAAAATATTAAGCATGAAATTAGAAAATTAATAGTTATAAACTTAGTATAAATATGATCTCTTGCACCTCAAAATCAACCATTATTGTTGCTATGGAAGGTATTATACAGAGTAACTATAACTAGTTAGGTTATTAGTGCTTTGTAATAGAAATTTAAATTTGAATTTAAACATGGCGGCTAATTTAAATCGTAAAGCAATCTCTGTTGGAACAGGATAATCATAGCTAAACTTTGGCTCAACTAAAAAGCCTGAAATTATTTATGTTGAGAGGGAGGTAGAGCTAAGAGCTCTTGAATTTGAAGTAGAGGTTTTTATCATAGAAGTATTAAACCAGAAGGAGAGTGCAGAGATAGGGGTTTAAACTTAAATTGATTATGTCGAGGAGCTAAAAGAATAGCAACCAATTGAAAAGATAAAAACATATTAATGTTAAGACTGCTAGAATCTTTTCTCAACCGAACAAAGCTTGAAGAGACACCTGAAAGAGGTACACTCTGGCAAAGTCAAGATCTATTTCAAGCATGAATAGGTAGATGGCAGGTATTAGTGTACGACATGCATGAAATCATATACTCACTCAGCTAAAGTTAAAAGGCATATGCAAAAGCATCACCTCTTCGAGTTCTATTTTGAAGATTAAGAGACTAAAAACTAGTACCAGCTAAAGAAAATCTAATACTCTTGAATAATAAAGAGAGCCTAAGGAGAAACAAGAGGCAGAAGCGATTTGAATCGATGAACCAATCAAGAGGCAATACAATCTCAGCATGCTTCTAAACGAAAGCTATGATTCTACCAGCATTAAATGCAGTTTACCTCAGCACTTGTATTGAAAACTACTTTTATATAAACTTGCTTGCAAAAGCAAAGCTTATAGTAGTTGATGAGTATGCATTCAAGGTGTATCCCTTCAGTTATCTACTTAAGAACCAACAGTATTAGAACGAGTTTGCTAGTGAATACATGGTTCTTATAGAGGCCTAGAGAAAAGATTGCAAGAATTTGCTAAAGCTAGATAGTGTTATTTTAAGCTATGGTTTTATCGCACTAAAACTAAAGAAATTTGAAATGACTTTGAGAGACTATCTCTATCATAATCGATAACCCAATGATTTAAACGATATATTTTCAGATATGATAAAGGTGTCAAGGAGTTGCATGAACTTAATTATGTTCATAATGATTTGAAGCCTAAAAATGTAATGCTGAAGCTCTGCCCATTAAAAGTAGTTGTTATCGATTTCAGTAGAGCTTAAAGATAAGAGATCGTTACTTTAGCATAGTTACTTGGGACTGCAGGATACTTCCCAATAAGAGAGAAGTGGACAAATGGTTCTGTCTAATGGGATGTTTGGGCATTAGCTGCAATAATTTTAGAAAGTGATATGGAAAGTATGTCTTACTTTGGTACTTAACATGAAAAGCAATCAATAAGTTTGGCTTAGAAACACATAAAGTAAGAAGATGTTTGCAAAGAAATTAAAAGCATAGTAGAGATGATAATCGTGAGAGCTCCAAACTATCTTCGATAAACAATAGATGATATACTTTACCCACTAGAGAGAGCATAGTTCAAAAGATACAATAAAGATAAACAGATAAAATTTGTTTGAATTAATAACACTAATACTCATTAAATATTCATTAAATTCACATAAAACCTGCATTTTCTCCCAATAAGACCCCAACTATACCCTACAAATCAAAGCACTTATAAACCTCACTAAGGGGTTTTGGGGTTTTGATTTTCTCCCCATCTTTTGTTTTCATCGGCAAGACCTCCTGTAAGTCTGTTAGCCAAATTCAACTAATCTTAAAGACTTTGAGCTTCCTCCTCTACTCTACGTTTATCTTCTTCAGCTTCATACAACTTTTGCTTAAGAGCATCAACCTTTTCATTATATGTTAAAAATAATCTTATGTGTTGAATATATTTTCATTGATGATTCTCAATTTATCGAGGACAATAGCAAGTTCAGCTCTCTTTTCATTAGCGATAGCCTCAGCTGCCTCAGCAGTATCCATGAGAGGCTTAACCTTCTTATAAATGGTGTTATAGATAACTACATTACAAATCCATTTACACAAATAAGCAGCAGCAAGAGATTTACTCTTCATGATTTCGAATGTGAAATGCTCTTGCTTGATAAATCTTGCAAATAAGTTATATAAGCTTGCTTTGGTTAATTTTACAAAAACTTGATAATTGGAGCAAGTTGATCTAGAATCCATTAATCAATGTTTGAACCATCGAAAGCTTAAATTTCTTCAATGAACTTTTGTGGATTATTCATCATCTTTTGAGCATTTGCCCAAGCAAAGTTTTTCTTCTCTCCTTTAAGTAGGAGCACAGCCTTTGATACGTCGAACACTTGAGCTGGTGGGTTAGCAAGTGATTTAAGCTCTTGAATAGATTTCTTATCTAGGCAAGCGACAGCTTCTTCGGCAGCTTTCATAGCTGGTACTGCTTCTTCAAGCTCTTTGTTTGCCTTAGCCTTTTCATTTTCGGCATTTTAAGCAAGTTTCTAAGTTTCATCTTCTTGTTGTTTAGCGAGTTCTTGTTCTTTCTCGGCATCAAGTGATTCCTTTCCGACGATTTCAATAAGTTCGTTAGTCTTTTCTTTTTCCTTCTCGACGTCAACCATCTTAATTTCTAGCAACTTTTGAAGACCCTCTACTTGTTCAGTAGTACTCTTCATAGTTTAGAGACCAATTTCGAGACGATTAATTTGATCTGAGATCTTGTCTCTCTTTTTATCTAATAAGATTTTGTAGAAAGAGATCAATTCAAGATAGGAAGTTGGAGTGGTATAATTGAATCTTCTCTCCATTTGTAAGAATTCAATGTTGGCATCACCAATAGACAAATGCACTTCGGCCATATGGTTAGCAATACTGTCTCTAAGTTCATCAGTTGGAAGTTCAACATCATTCAAGAATCTTGTGGCGACATCAATAAGGGCATCTCTTGGCCATTCATGGAACCAATCCATTGAGGTAAACATTTCATCAGCTAAATCAGCAGGAAAATTTGTAAATAAACTTTACAATTGATAATACCTGGGAATTTTCTAGCTCTGAATCTGAAAGCATCACCAACAGGTGAGAAGCAAAGACCTAAATGAAGATTCTTTCTTGCTTTATCCAAGAAGAAATCGAAAAGTTGATCTGGAGTATCAAGGTAACCTGCATTCTTAGCTTCAGCTCTGATTTTACCTAGGATACCATCTAACTCGTCCTTTTGGAAGAGTTCTGGAATCCAACCAGATGACAAGATATCATTGATGTACACGAGGAACTTATCGTCAGTAATTTGTGAATCAGTTAAAATAAAGAGGAGTTAATTTCCTGTGATTCCTGCCTTTTGATACATGTTTTGGATGTCGGTCTTGAGATCAGCCATGTTATAGCTTGATGTTACAACGATTCTAACCACATCATAGCCCAATATGAAAGCTGATAACTTGGAAAGTGATTGTTTACCAGAACCACCGACTCCGACTAGAAGAGCGTTACCAACTGGCAAATCAATAATTCTAGCAATTCTTGCGATGTGTTCCATAGCTTGCTCGAACAGAACCAAGTTCATAGTTGAGACAGCTTCATTATATTCAGCAAGTTTATTTTCAAGCACATTCTTCAAATGAGGAATATCCCTGATTGGGAGATAAGATTTATCATGACCCTCTGCGAATGAGACGAATGAAGTATACAGTAATGGGAGTTCAAGGATAGCGTCTTCCTTGAATTCGAATTCTCTAAGAGCACCCTTTAGGAAACCCATAAAGACATCTCTATCTTCTTCGAAGATAAGTCTATCGTGGAAAACTCTCATGCACTCGTGAACCCACATTCTTACAATACCAAGAGCATTTCCTCTGTAATCAATAGCCTATAAAATACTACAAACGTATTTACCATAGTTTAAATCATACTTAATTTTATGGATAAACGCATTTAATTGATAAATGACAAATAAATTTCTTATTGTAATAAAATTAGTGAAATTTTTAACAAATAATAAGCAAATTAAAATAATGATAAATCAAGAAAAAAAAATTATACAAATGTTAAAATAATTCAATTTATATTGAGATTCTTAACCTGTACTATGTCTATAGTTAAAAAAAAGATTTATTTTATAAAGATTATTTATTTTAGGTTTTTAATGAGCAGGTTGAGCGAGCATAACATTTTGAACAATCTTTGAGAAATATGGTTTAATTTTTTATGAATTTATTTACTCATTTTCTGTTCGTTCAAACTAAATTATATATTTTTTAATCAGAAATCTCTCAAGTTGAATTGATAATGGAATTTCTTAGCTGTAGGCATGAACTGTGGTGAGTTAGCAATTGCCAAGAAAACAGCCATTGTTGCGTTAATAATTCTTGGTGAAAGTTAAGCACATTGTGGATCGAATGTGCACAAATGTGAATCCAAAATTTGGTAATATAATTCATAATACTTCTATTAAGATACTACCATTACCTTTTTAAGTTATAGATAGTGTTGAGAATTTCTTTTTCAGCAGTTAGGCAAGAGAACAGTGAGAAATGTCTGCTAAGTCTGATATCAACGAAGAAGGAACCTGATTTGGGGTTCATGCAAGCGGTGAACATGCAATCAACCAAGAATTTCTTCTCTTCTAAGTGATCTCTATCATAAATAATACCGTAATCAATAATTTGTCTGATCAGACAGATTGGAGATTCTTTAAAATCTAATTAAAGCAATTCCATACTCCTTTCAAATGAAACCCTTATTTGATTATATTATTTGAAAATGCTTATTGAGTACCATACTTATCGACATATGGCATGTTCAAATCATCCATGAAATAGATGAGAGTCTTGTTGGGAGGGGGACCGAATGTCTTACCAGCTCTCTTATCAACGTTTGATTCAATAACTACTTGAAGAGCTTTAGAGTCAGTATAACTATTGAAGTTGATGGAAGCATTAACGACGTAATCCTTATCAAGAGTTGAGAAGTAATCTTTAATGATGGTTGTCTTACCAGTACCAGCTGAACCTACATAGAGAACACCCTTCTTGGCTTTGACGTGCATATCAAGAATGAATCTTTGTCTGGTAGTCTCAGCAGTTGGAACGACGATATTAAGGAAAAGACCATCGCCTGGTTCGTACTTTCTGACCTTAGTCATCCAATAAAAGTAAATTATTTTTTTCAGATGTGATTTTGTAAAATTTTATTTATATACTTCAGTTAGTGTTTATATCTTTAGGATTTATACAGGTGATTAGTGTTAAAATATTAATTATATAATCAAGCCTTATTTGATTCTATCAATATCAACTCAACTTTCTCTTAAAACGTATTTTAATTAAATAAGATAGTATTGTAAGTCTTCTAACATATTCTTAGCTAAAGACATTTTTTTATTCTTCCAAAGAATCTATCTCTATTACAATTAAATTAGTTTCTACAATAGACGTATCATAATAATTTTGGCTTCTTTAACACATATTTTTAAACACCATTTCTCATCATCTTTAATATTGAAAAAGATTTACAATTCTTTTTTTCTAGCAAATTGTCACATTTATTGAATATTATAAGATAGATATTCATAGCCAAAAATAAAACAACATTTTTTAGACAACAAATTTATAGAGGTAAAAATAAATATAAATAATAAAATATTTAAAAAAGTCAACAAATCAAATGAAGTAGAGTTTTGAATGTACCCATGTGAGTTGAAGTGGATCGTAGTAATAATCGAAGCATTGACCTGCTTCTGGGAATCTAACTTTAGAGACACTCTTCAAAATGTTGTTGAATGATATCTTATCCTCAGTCAATGAAGCACCAAATGCCCACATGACTGCAAAAATGAAGTAAGCCTCATAGATTTGCTTGATATCAATCAAAGTCTTTATATACAATTAACTAAACTACAAATTATATCATCATCCTTTCCGTTCTCCTTAAGTTGTTTTACTTAATCATGATAATCTTTTTTAGTGTAGAGTTCGTTGTAGAGAGCATCGATGATACATGTTAATGTTTGAATTTGAGCCATATCGCAAGTTGGTGCAATTTTTAAACTATCCTAACATTTATAAGTAATTCTAAATATGATAATTATTTCTAGCAACCTTCTCTCTTGACTTTTGATCTTCCATGAAGGAATCGCTGAGATATTGAGCAAGTGAAAGAGTGAAGACATTAATGGCGTATTCATCATTCTTCTTCTTGAACTTGGACATCCAAGACTCGAAGTATGGCTTCCAGCCGACGTCAGCATCGTTTATGAACAGCACACCACCTCTTGAGACGGTAGCAGGAGTAGCATTTTTCAAGTTTGCGACTTCCAATAACAATCAAAACCAAAATAAAATGCAAAAGATAATCAGGAGAGAATAAGATCAGGGAATCATAAAATTATATTCAATAGCTATTCTCGATAGATATTGATAAATTTACAGATATCATATATGATCCTATAAGTATTATTCGTGGAAAATAAACCAGCTATTATTCTTTATAGAAATTAATCTCTCAAAAAACTTACGTTTCCTAAATTAACCAAAATAAGACCTTATCTACATTATTATAGTAAAATATTCTTAAAATATTTCTGGAATATTTCTGGGGGTTTTAAATCTAATTATATTTATAAATCTCATCTCTGGAGTAAGTGGGATTCTCTCTTGAGACACCAATGTGAGCACCTTGTTATCGTCCATGACAGTGTTAAGTGATTCAATCCACTCTGGATCTACATCTCCATCAAGGATTACTACCATATCAAAATGAAAATAAGGAATATATTTAAACTCATTTTAAAGGATGATCCACTTGTAGAATTGAGTAAGTTTGTAGGGACCATTGTTCTTGTTTTGGTCTCTCATCATAACTGAAAGGACACCATCCTTCCATTCCTTAGTCTTGGGATTCATGCAACCAAACAATTCATCTGAGGTGACTGCCTTTGGATCAGTGATATCATAAATAGTTTATTAATATAAATTCATGTATTTGAAAATTTAATTATAGATAGATAACTTTATAAATTTTAAGTAAGTTTCTTGACCTTATGCTGTGAAAGATTGAGCGAGAGTCTTCCATACAGCTGATTTACCGCAACCAGAGTTACCAATATTGTCAAAATACAATAAAATTTGATAAATTAATAATCAAGTTTAAATCTGTTTAGCTCTCCTATTTCTTTTATTTAGTTCTACTGTTGAACCTTCAGACACCATTTAGAATGTTAAGGCAAAGATTCAAGACAAGGTAAATTTAGTATCTCCATGCTCTATATAGTGCTTCCTTTACTCTAAGTTTTGACTGAGTCGTCATGTCTGGTTCTCAATGAATTCTACCCTTACCTAATCGAGTCCTGGAGACTAAAAACAGTATATTGTAGCTGTTAAGATTTTGGAGCTAAGGCCGGGACATGGCGGAAGTCGAATTTGCCTGTTATCACATGCACTACAAGTCCTATGTGGCCACCTCCCAGGATCAACCAAGCCGACTCATCTTTTCCTAACAAATATATATTTTACTGGAGAGATTTAATCCTTATTAATTAAAGTCTAGGTAGTTTACTTCAGAGAATAAATAATATAATATAGGCAATCCCAAAGTCAGGAAAAATGTTTCCCTATCTAAAACAATTTAAATATTATAATTTTTTCATAATTAACAATTTGATTTTTTATAAATATTAAATCTGAATATTTTCCTACAATAATCATTAATCATGTTCTTTTAAGTTTTTATCAATTTTCAATAATGAAGCAGCAATGACGCACTTCAAGAATTTCTGCAAGTTGCACGCACTTTAGTACGAAACCTTCCTCAGCTTGGAGTCCAGCTGCTTTGGCAACTTTACTGACAGCTTTATTGAGTTCAGCATTAATTTTAGGTTCAGCTTCAATACCTGGGAAAAGATCCTTAATCAAACCTGAGAAAATGCTTCTATCGTCAACAACGATCTTTGGCCAGTTGAAATCCCTCAAGGCTCTCATGAGAATTGGTGTATAAATAATTTTTCAGAAATAAGGGTGTCCTTGATAACAAAAAGGAAAGAATTTTAAAAAGCTAGAATTGGATCTTCACTGATGTCTGGATCCTCACGCTTAAGTTTACCAGCTTGTCTGAGCACAGACTTGACGGCTCTAAGACCCCAATCATAATGCATTTGTTTGGATAAGAGTGACTTGGCAAGATCATAGAGGGTCATAAACTTCTTTGATAGATCTTTAGCTGAAGTGAAACCTTCAGACATATTAATCTATTCAAATTAACAAATTAAGAAGGCATTGTGAATTATTTTAAACATAAGCATGTTTTCGCAAATAAGAACGATATCTGGAACGACCATAGCGCAAGATCTAAACAAGGCCTTAAGGTTTTCTGGGAGTTCAGTTCTTCCAGCATAACCTGGATTCATAGTAATGAAGAATCCAACAGTGATTTTAAGTTGAATTTCTTCGTCCTAGAACATGAACATGTTCTTGGCTGGGTTGTGCTTCATTTCCTTAAGGGCATCGAGAACGTACTTGACTTGAGTTGAAATCACAGACAACACTTCAATTGAGATTCTATTGAACTCATCGAAACAACCCCAAGAACCTGTTTAGGCGAGACCCATGAAAATTTAGGCCATAGATTGATAGTTCATTTGATCTGAGCAGTTGAACACGACGACTTGGAGACCAAGAGCTCTGCCAAGATCTTTTGTTGTTTCAGTTTTACCGGTACCAGCGGGACCAGCTGGGGCACCTCCCATAGTCAAGTTAAGTGCTTGAGTCAAAGTGATGTAACATCTATCAGTAAGTGGGGTAATAACCAATCTACCGCAGTTACCAACGTACTCGTAGTTGTAGAGGGTAGTCCAATCGCAAATTCTTGCAATACAGGTCTTTCTGTCATCAGCTTTGGATCCTTATTTCATCTCCCAGTAGAACTTAAGTTGTGATTACCAGGCAAATGATTGTGAATCTTGAATTCTCTTGAAGCAGAAGTTGTCAACGACATCTTAGTAATTATATAATTCTGATAAGAAAGAAAAGATTTCGCATTAAGAAAGAAAATTTATAATATTTAATAAAACAATCTCTGCTGTGCACATCGATAGTAATGATGGTAATGATCTTGATTCTAAGTTCAGATGAGAGATCTTGTCTAACTCTTTCAATCAAGTTTTTTATACCAGGAAATAATTAGTGGCAAAGTAGTCCTTCATTGCTCCCTCACTTCCACCTTCAAGCTCGTCGAAAGCTCTGGTTACACCTTCAGTCCACATAATTTGGGTACCTAAGAGTGAGATTTAAGCACAGTAAACCTTTATATCATTTTCATTTACTATAGATAAAGAATTTTAATTTAATCTTCAAGCCATTCATGTCTCTTCTTCTCTAATTCCCAAAGGTCTGCAGTTCCCTTAGCAATTTCCAAGATATCTCTAAGAGTTAATTTTTCTTTAATTACTAATAATAAAATGAACCCTAAAAAGTTACTTGCATCTTCTTTTCAAGGTCGCAAAGATAGTTTTCAACAGCACCATTACAAACGAATCATAATTGTAATTTGTGCGATTTGTAAAATAATTTTATTTTCAAAGATGTAAATATTTTACTTATATATATTTGGAAAAAATTTTTAGAAAAGAAGTTTAAATACTTATTCAAGTTTTATTATTACTTTTATGCAAATATTAGCTGATATTAAATTGAAATGGAATTAAAAAAGTAAACATAGTTCTACTGACGCAATAAATGGGAAATTAAGATAAATTAAGATTGATTTTTAATCATAGATTCCATTTTAAGTAGAGTGAATGGTTCAAAGAAGGGTACATATTCCTTTTCTTTTGACCACATACCAATTAAATGGTAATAATTATATCCTTTTTATTAAGATAAATAATTTTTGTTAACTGATCTCTTAGCAGGAACTGGTTCACCATCACCTCTAACGAAGTCCAATCCCTTCATGCCATCGAAGCAATCTCTAATTTGCAAAATTATTGTGCGTAATATTTCTTGAATTTTTTACTATTTAAACAATCATATTCCTGATTTTATAGTAAAATCTCCAAGATATTCATCTACTTTCTCTGGGTTATTACCATTGGATAGAATATCAAGAAGAGCTTGATTGGAGACGAAATAGAATCTGGGGAATATCTTTTTCTTTTGTTCCAAGTATTCGTTCAGCGCTTTCTCGCACAATTCGATTTCTGAGAAGAAAGTGTTAAGAAGTTCTTCTCTGCCTTCATAAGTAGCAGCTTGTATGACGCCTGACTCCTCGCTGGCTTCTCTCATCATGTCTTTCCATTCGATATCAATCTTTTCGAATCTCTTGGTGTCGTCGGGGAGCTGAGCTCTGATATCCTCGGAGGCCAAGAAGATTGGTTCAAGTCTCTGCCAGTTCTTTTACACCTTAACCCAGATTTGGATGACTGAGTCAAAATATTTAAGATATTTTAACTAAGTCAACAGTAAAAACTCAAATACTATATCCTTAATTTTTATTAATTTGAATAGTAAATTTATTCATAATTTTCTTAAAGTCTGGTCAAGTTTGATTTATACCCGATGTAAGCTCATATAAATTAAAATTATTTAATATAGGTATTTCTATTTATTTTTTAAAATTAAATAATCTTAAGATTTTCTATAAATTGCTGTTAAAATTTTTAGAGTTTATAGTCTTAAGGGTCTTTTGCCATTTAAGTACTTTCTCCTTGAATTCTTCGACATCCTTTGATGACATCATACCCATCAATTATATAAAGAAATATATTATAAACTTTTGTTTAATTCCATGGAGTGTGTTTCAACGAATTCGACGATTTCATCAAGAGCACCTAGAATTAGTTATTCTTTATAAAAATAACCACGAACAAAACAAAAATTAGGAACAACTATATAATTAATCTAAAATGCAGGTATCCTTGTAATCCTTGAACTCGAATTTCTGTTCTTCCCAAATTCTTTCGATTTTAGCCAAATTAGTTTCAATCTTAGCTTCCTTTTGGGCTCCGTCAACCAATTCAGTAACTTCTTCGGAATAGTTATAGAGTTGGAGCTTATTAAAATAACTACCGGGATTTTATAAAAAAGTTAAGTGAACTTAAATGTATAAATAATAAATAAAAAAAGCTTGATCAAATCTTCAAGACAGAAGTTTGGTGAGTTGAAGTTAATCATCTTTCCAGTGATCTTCATGAGTTTTTTCCAATGTCTCTCTTGCATGAATTTGGAATGGAGTTGTGAAATCAAATTTATTTAATAAAATTGAATGTAAACGAATTAGTTTAACTCCGTAAAAATTTGAATAATCAAAGGAAGGATTGTGTTCATGTTCTTGACTCTATCGTTAAGAGCAGTAAAGGCTTTCCAGTTCTTGATTTCCTTGTTTTATGGATTTTATGGATTGGTCTGTTTAGTTTGCATATCCTTAATGAGTTGCATGAGTTGATCTGTATCGATCTTGTCCCAAAGTGTGGATTTCCATGCTTCGAATTGCAAATCAATCAAAGAAATAAGATCCCACATGTATTTAAGGGAGATCAATTCATTCTTGCAGTCTTTTAATTGCTTGTAGGAAGACTTTTGGAGATCGAACAAAGTTTCCAAGTTGTTAAGGGATTTAGCTTCTTCTTCCATTTCGCAAGTTTCATCATAGAAGTATACAATGACATTGTAAGCGTTCAATGTAAAAGTGATTTAAGTGGATATCATCCATTATTTTAAGATAAAATGATTGTCAATAATTTGGATAGAAGAGTCTTCAATGTGATATGGGCAGTTGTTTTGGAATTTAATTCTGAATTCTTGAACTCTCTTAGCGAAATCAGAAAGCTTCTTCTTGATATTTCCAGCTTCTTAGTTTTGTAATGGCAATATGGCTTCCTTTACTGGTCCAAGAGCTCTTTCAGAGACTTCAATGAGTTGAGTCTTTGAGTTCTCAAGTTTTACAAGGAAATCTTCCTCCATTTTAACTTGATGCTTCTTGAGCAACATAATAGTTTGTTTCATGGGCTCAATTTCCTCAAGAGTTCTATCCTTAATCATCTTGACATCTCTTAAGTGAGTCATGACTTGCATAAGCAATTCTTTCTCCTTCTTGGTTTCTGAACCTTCTGGGATAATTCTAATACCATGAGATACTTCATCAATGAATCTTTGGATGTTAGTGATTTCAGCCATGGTGTTTTGGAGGAGGAATGAAGTGTAGCAGTCAATCCATTCTCCAACAGTCTTTTGTAGCTCTCTAATCAAGGGAGTTGAGTTAACTCTGAGCCAGCCGATATCAATAGTGGTCTTCATTTCTGAGATTTGGTGCTTGACCTTTGTGAGGTAAGTAATTTTCTCATCGAAGAGTTCGAGAGTAGGCTTTTAAGTTTGGACGCCTTGTAAAATCTTATCAGCCATCCACTTGAAGGTTTCGTCTTCCTCTTCTTCTCCATCGGCGTTGATCTTCTTGTTTCCACTCTTGTATTATGATGCTAGAAATCTTAATACCCCATAAAACTAATAAGGATATTGTATTGTATAAACTAAATCAACAATACTTATCTTCTCCTGCATCAAGGAAAGTTTGGAAGTTTTGCTGAAGTGTCTCTTTCCACAAGAATTCTTGTTCCTTGTATTGACTAATGAAGTTGTGAGTTGCATCTTCAATTTCAGCTAAGTGATTGTTAATGACTTGCATTGAAGCGAATAAGTCAAATTGATCCTTGATTTCAACCAAATAATCACTTTATAAAAAATATAGGTTATAATTAACAATTATCACCATTAACACCAAAATATTCTTTTATTGTAATTTATTTTTTATCGAATGTTTTTATATATGCTGGATACTTTCTTACTCAATATTTATAAATCAAAACAATATTAAGGAAATTTTATATCATTATAAGTGTCCTTTAAATTATATTTTTATTATCAATAACATTTCTTACATTAAAAATCTGAATCACTTTTGAAATTCTAAAATTACTACTTAAAAAGATTTGAATGAAATTGAAGCAAGCCGTTTTATTCAATTAAATTTGCTTACTTGAATAATAATTTGATATCTTCTATTCTATTAACTATTGCTTAGCTAATTCAATGTTCGATATATAAATCTTCCTAATTTTTATTAAATAAAACTTCTATTTTAAATTAAATAAATATACTATTCATAAAATAATCGAAATAAGTATAAGGGTTTAATTGTTGGTATCAAGTCTTGGCATTTAAATAGCAAGCGAGATGAAATCATTAACGATTTTCATGATGATATCTCTAATACCATTGCTTCTGTGAGTGCTCTCAATGGGTGGGTCAAACTTGACTTCTCTATCTCTAAGGTCAACCTTGATATCAAACATGGGTGGGAGTTGATGATGTTTGTTGAAGTGAATGTTGATTTAGTCGGAGATGTAGTTCATTGAACCATTGATACCCTTGGTGATACCCTCGATCACGAGACCGTTCACGTAGTCGACGTAGGCCAACCAGGTTGGGGATTTCTTGTCTGGCTTGATGTTATCAGCGGTGTCCTTCATCAAACGATGGATTTCTTTTCCGTTGTTTCTGATGTCTCTAAATGTTTTATAGTTAAATTAATAAATATTATGTCTTCAAGTCTTGGCATGACGGTACTTTGATGAGTTTGTTCAAGATCATCTGGAAGCATTCAAATATAATTAAAATAAAATAATTATTCATACTTTATTTGTTACTAAACATTTTTATAATTGGCTTGTTCTTTCTTTCGAAGAGTGATTTCTCCCACTTAACCATCATATCTTGCATTTTCTTTACGTTTTCTTTCATTTTCTTAACGAGTTCATCGACTTCCTTCACAATGAACATGCATTGGTTAATGAATTTAATTAAAATTTAACTGTTATTTTTGTTTGTTAATAAAACTATCCATTTAAATCTTGATAATTTAATCATCATGAATGGATCGATGTTTGGTGAGTTCCATCTGAGTTGCTCAATACCTGGTTGGAGAGCCTTGTTGATTCTTTCAATTCTATCAGCATATCTAATTTTAATGCTTTACTATTAGATCCTATTCTCTTAATAGTTTTAATTTGAGCAAGAAGTGGCTTCTCAACAGGGAGAAGAGTGGCAAGAATATCATTGTACATATTGACAATAAGTTCCAAGTTTCCAGTTTGACTTCTGTAAATGTTAACTTTTTGGTAAAGTTTTGAGGCTCTTTCTGGCACGTCAATGTCTAAGAGACTGAGATATTTGACTTCTCTTAAGAGTCTGACGAGGACTGGGTCAAAGTTAACTCTAAGGAAACCTTCTTCGGCTAGCTCTGATTCTTCTCTGGATAACAAGAATTGGTTCAACTTGTCTTCGGTGGATTAAACATAAAATATAGGATAAAAAATTCCTTTAAAAAATGAGGGAAAAAATTTGTACATTTAAGGTATTCAGAGAATAATTTCGAAAATCAAATAATGTATAATAGTTTTTAAAATTCCTCAACACCATTCTCCCTTGCTTGATCTTAAGGTCCTCGAATTCTCTGAGGTTCTTGCAGATGGAAGCGTAAAGCTTTTGCACATCTTTGTATTCTTCTCTGTCTTAGATTGACTGAGAAAGAGTGGAGAGTCTCTCCATTGGCTCCTTGATTCTTTCAAAGAGACCGTTAAAAAGTAATATGAACGATGTAGGGAGATATAGACTTTATATTTTATAATATAAGACTGTTAGTCCAGTTGAGGGAACCAGCAATAGGTGGCAAGTTGTTGGGGATGGGTGCTCTCTCATCGATTCTGTCGACTAAGGTTTTTCCTTCCAAAAAGATTGATTGAACAGTCTCAATAAATAATTGTAATAGATTTCTTAAGTAAATTAGTCTTAAGGTCTTGCTTGTATAATTCCAAAAGAGTGATGTGTTTCTTTTCAAGTTCATCTTGGATGATTGGTCTGTTCAAGAGACCTTCGAATGAGTCCAAAAGCTTGAATTTATTAAAATAAAAATGCTGTAAATGTACCGAACAAATTCTGTTAAGTAAAATTCTATAATCAATGGTATAGTCATTATATTGTATATCTTTAAATTTACCAATGATGGTATCACAATCGTCGAAACCTTGGGTAAGGATTGATCCGAGTCTTCTTTCAAGTTCCTTGATTCTGCATCTGAACTTGTAGAAATCATCGTCGAATTGTCTCTTATCGATATCCATGATGTCGTAGCTCACAGTCATGAACTCGTTTACTGATGTCATGAACTCCTCATAGATACCTTGGACTTAAAATTAAAAATAACTTCCCTTAAACGAAATTATTTTTAAGAACTGATGAGGTGAGTTGTTTACCCTTGGTGTTACCGATTTCAATCTTTTGCAACTTGTTGAATTGGATGATAGTGCTGGTCAAGTGCATAATGTCTTGGCATCTCTCAGAGAATGAGTCTAATCTCACAAAGAGGGCGTTTGTGGTAATTTTCCAGCCATTTTGTGCCTTTGCCTTGTATTCAAAGTAAGCATCCTTGAATTTGGAGCAAACATCGAGAGCAAGAGTTAGCTTGTCATGAGCTTCTTTGGGCTCTTCGTTCCTGATGAAACCGAAGATCTTTTCACCATCAATATAGTTCTTGCATTTATATTGGATTATTAAAAATAGAAAAACAAATAAGTTTGAAAAGTGACATCATTTATCTCCCAAAAAAATAAACCTCGAAGCTAAAGTTAGTACTTTTGAAGATGATAAACTAGTTTAATATGATTTATAAATGCAAAATTTGGAATTGAAACAAATATTACTGCCTCGTAAATTATTATTTATGAATGATAATACTTAAAAAGCTTTTTAAAAATAGAATATTCTTTTGTAAATTTAAGTATAAACCATTAATTAACAAAAACTGTGATTGTGTGATGATAGCGTTGCAAATCTCTCTAATGAGCACAACTAGTCTTGAAGGAGTGTTGTAGTTAGGTGAATACTTCCAAATCAAGAGAATCACGTGCATGATTGGTTGGAAAAGGTCTGGGATTTCAGTGAAGTCCTTTCCGGTGTCAGTTAACTAGTTGAATAGCTCAGTCAAGGTCTAGAGATAAATGAAAAATAACTAAATCACGTTAAAAGATACTTGTAGTTCTCGTTAGCCTCAGTTCTGGAGGTTTGAACTTCCTTCTGGAGTTTACTGAATGGTCCAGTGTAGGTGGATTTGTTTTGTTCAAGGAACTTGAGAACTTTCTTTATTCTCTCAGATCCCATCTGGTCACAAATGGAATTGAGGTTCTCGGATTTGTTCTTCCAGAAGTCAATTTCAGTTAAGGGGTCTGGGTGTTTGTCGCCCTTAAGAGCACTTTCTGGGTCTTGCTTAAGTACATTCTTAATTTGCTTGGTCCATGTAATAATAGCGCCTAAAATAAATTTAAATTAATTCCTGAGGTTATTAATTAAGAAAGATACCACTTACCTTCTAATTTATCAATCTAATTGTACTGCATTGCATAAATTAACAAAATATTATTAACTTCAAGAATGTGGGCCTTATCTTTTGATGAAGTCTTCTCTGAGGAAGTGACATCATTGGGTGGTAGTGGTAGCCATGTTCTGCCCTTCACTTAACCGATAGTCACATAAGTGTGAGCAAGGAAGTTGTGGAACTTGTCCATGAGGTCCTTGCTGACAAGGTCTGAGAAGCCGATTTGGTTAAGGGGGTTAGCAAGTACTGGCATGTAAACCTCCTATTGGGAAAGAGTGTTAAGAAATGATTTAGAGTCGGGAGATTGCTAGTACGGTGAGAAGATACTCTCAAAGTTAGAACAGGTACTTACTTAACAGAGTTGGTAGAGATTCTCGAGAATGCTACGGTTGATTTCCATCATAATGATCTCTTTAGAAACGTTCTAGTCGGTAATCTCTTTTTAAAACAATATTCTTTGAATTTAATTTCAAGATTTATTGAACATCGACGTTCCTGTCTGGCTTTGCTCTGATTATAAGCACCACCTTTTTCACCTTTAGTTTATCAAGAGTGGGCACATCAGTTTGAAAAGTAACTGAGTCGGAACCTGCTGGGAGTGCAAACAGGAACTGACCCAAGTTGAAGAATTCTTTGAATGCGTTTCTATTGCTATATTCACATTTAAAATCATTATATTTTCTCTAATATAGACTTAAATTTACTCTTACGATATAGAAAGATTAAGATGGCCGTTACTTAGGAAGAAAATGATGAGTTTCGATAATGGAGGCTTTTTAAAGTTTGAATATTTTTCAAATAAAAGTGCACCTAAGCACATAGACAATAGTACCTACCTTGTGTCTTCGTTTTACATGATCTTAGTGATCTTTTCACCTCCTAACTTTTTCATGTTGAAGATGAAAAGCACATGAGCAAGTAAGTATAACAAAAAACCATTTTTAATTTTATTTAAAACATTTGATTTAATTATATTCCTCTCGATTGAGGTCTTTCTTCGTTAGTAAGTCCATATGGTACTATACTTTCTAATGTTTAATTATAAATCTTTTAACTTAGGGGGCTTATATATTATTTAATTCAAACGGTTGGCCAATAATACTCAAGCTTATATATTTGAAACTTCTACTGCTTTATATTGATTATAATGATACCGAAATATAATGTAAATTCAGTATATTGATATATAAGAAAGGAATATCCTTAAAGTTTAAGGAGATATTAAAATTTACTACAAATAATAGCAGAATAGTGGGGAAATATAAAAATAGAGGGGTTTTAACCTTCTTCTAATTTATCAGTCTATAATCACATTAAAATATAGGTATATTCATTTATTTCATTTAAAATTTAATTCTATTGGCTTCTCTCGAATCACATACTGGTATTTAATATAATTATTAAATTTTTAATGTTAAATCTGAATATTTACTTTAACTCTGTTATTATTGAATAACTATAAATAATTGGGAATTTCAATTAATATATAATTATAAATTAAAATGATTGAAATTAAATGTTTGACAAATATATATAGTACCATATAAAGAGATAAAGAAAGTTTGGAATCCTTAGAGCTTAGGTTCAAGACGATATTGTTCTCTAATATAAATTTCAAAGTGCTGTTACGGACACTGGGTTTGATTAAAGTTTCAATCTTACTCTCTACTTATTCAACACACAAATGTTTTCCTTATAAGAAATTAAAACTAAAAATTTTGTCTCACTTATTAACCAAAGTTTCATTTATTAAACTTAAGTGAGTGCAGGCCTTAATTTCTAAATTAAACTTATTAATTGTAATTTATTAAATTATACAAAAATAAAATGAGACCAACTGATCTATAATTCAAACCTCCTGAAGCCTTAACTCCAGATTTCAGTATTCCTATCGTTGATTGATACGGTGCTTGAACTTCATTTGATATGACTCGATTAGATTAGAAGAGAGTAAACTACTAAAAAACTAAAAGAATTTTACTTTAAAAGTAGTTCCCTAGTGAATATAAAAAGGATATTAGTGGGGAATATAATAGTCTGAACAATTCATGATCTTCATTTATCAGGGTAAGTAAATATTCAGGAAAATTTAATTGAATTTATTATAATGAAATTTAAATATTTAATATATAGCCAACTACTACGAAAGAGATAGGACCAGGCTATTACGATCCAGTGACAAAATTAGAATTTGGTAAAGCTCCTTGTCCTTCGAAATTTGTAATTATTTTACAATTTTTATTTTTAATAAGACCTAACTAAAAAATGTTGACTCAGAAGCACTTAAATCTGGAGAATATTACTATGTTGGAGGAAGGCTAGTTCGCCATCATTCTAAAGATCGAAAGATTAATCTCATTAGAACAATGAGATATGCATCCTAGCATAATTCTAAATTTGGGCATTCCATGAATCTTTCTCAGCGAACAACTCAAGATAATTCTAAGATTAGTTAAGAGTAGTTGTCTCTCAATTAAAGTACAAGAGACAAACCTTACTTAAACTTACCACAGCAGTCTATGGAAATATAGATAAATTAATCTATGATTTTAGAATAGAATTTACAGTAACTTTCACAGTCATAGATAGATTTCACTTATACAACAGATGCAGATCCCTTGACTGTTAGATAGCAACCCACTCAATAAACGCTTGCTATTATAAATAATCTTTAAGACTAGCCAAGACATTCAAGTGCAATTAAAAGAAGATCAAAATCAAAAACTTAATTTAGAAAGAAATCCTCAGCACAGCTCTCTTCGCATACTCTTTCAAATATAAGTGTTCATTTTCCTTATGATTCAAGGTACTTGCAATATGAAGCGGCTCACTTGAAAAACGAACTTAACATATAAAAACAAGTCACTTCAAATGCCTAAATATAAGGCCATATATAGGATAGCTAGGAGTATCAAATGCACAGTGATTTCGATTAGAATTAACAGTATGATGACTATAATTAGTTATAGTAATCAAGTTTTGCTGACAGAAACCCATAGAGAAAATTAATGTTCGAAGATTCAATATGTGAATATGATTTACCTCCCCAAATGCATAATGGTAGTAATTAGCAAACTTACCAAGCTAGCAAATCTGCATTGAGAAACTCAATTAACATCTTAAGAAATGATAAGATAAATCTTATGCATTAAAGGTACAGTAGCTAACCTAGGCAGAGGACCATAAAGTCCATTAATAGAGAAAACAATTAAGTCATGAACTAAAACTATATCGCAAATAATAATGGAAATAAAAGAGGCTAATTTCAAATTATACACAAATACAATAATATTAATACAATGTTAAGCCATTTAAGGCCTACTTCAAGCACAATGAATAAAAGGAAAAATCCTTTGGTAATTTCAATTATGAATGATATGCATATTATTTAATGACAAATTAATTTCATTAATAGCAAGAATAAACGATCAATAAATTTCTTCATAGATATATAAGTCTAAAATGAATGCTTAAATATATGAAGTTAATCAAATTAAAAAGTCATATTTCTAAGAGTCAATATCGTCTCCAAAAATAACTACTAATCTTTTGAAAAAGTCTAGAGCTACTAAGTTGTTAGTAATTTCTTTT